>BSBK01000100.1:1102500-1291131 GCA_027943335.1 Chamaecyparis obtusa
TAATCTTTTGTATTGTATCTTTATTATTTATAGATTTTGTTATGCAATTTATACATTACTTAGTTGCAAGGTCAGGAAACCTCAGAGGATGTAGATCAATGTGTTGATGTATAACACTTATAATTGTAATTTATTTCAATAAATCACTTGTTAAGTTATTATAATTAAAATTATATTCATAATTTTAAGATGTAATTATCATTGTTTGAATATAAAAATTTTAGTAGTTTTATGCTTGTACTCGCTGATTTCCTAGTGGGGTGTTACATTTTGTGATACTTTTCAACCCTAAGACTAATCTATAACTATGAATATACAAACACTTGATGAAACAACAATGCTGAAAATTATGAAACAAGGTTACACAAAATAGATGATGAAGATGCGCAAGGATGAAAATGATGTGAAAATAACACAAGGCAAGATTTTGAGGTTCCAACGACTAGGAACTACAAGAATAAATGTTCTTGGTTTTCCAGGATTCCAAAATCAGAATTACAATACACATAAAAACAAGGTCAACAACATGACATGAGCACTCAACAAATGGACAAGGCCAGGGTACAAAACTCAAATCTTCACAATGATAAAACCCTAAGGTACTTAGGGATCCATAGGAATAAATGTACATGTGATTTTGGGGATTGGGGAACCAAAAACTCTAGGAACAAAACTTCATGGGATTCTTGGATTCTAAAGTCCAAAATCTCAAGGGAAACAAAGATTTCACAAAAATGGAATTTGGAATTCAAGAAACTAAACTGTGGGATCTTGAAGTAGATAAACTCTATGTAACTTAGGGTTTCATAGGAATCCAAAAAGGCTTTCGTAACCTAGAGTTCTATAGAAACAACACACAATTGTTTCTATGAATCTCAAAGTTCCTAAAGAATGAAAATCCAAAGATAAAACAAGAAGGGAAAATAAAAAATTGAAAGTACTATGCACTACAAAATTTAAACTTTGATCAAGGACAATAGTATGCACTACAGAAAGTTGTATACACGTTACTATTTTTACCCCTATGGGTCACAAAATGTTTTATACATGTTATTTAAATTCTGCTAGGTGTTATTCAATTGATTGAACTTCCGATATCCTAAAAAAAATTCAGTAGTAGATCCAACATATTAATTTTAAAACAAATTTTACATATCTTTAAAAAATTGCCTAAATAATTTTTTATTTAGATCTATGAAATCCATGTATAATGGTGCAAGGGTACCCTTTGATTAGTGATGTAAAAAGGACCTAATAATGGTTATTTAATATGTTTTCATGTGTCTAATTGTAAAGGGAACTTTGGGAAAGGTTTTCATATGTTTTCATGTGTCTAATTGTAAGGGGAACTTTGGGAAAGATTTTCATATTTAATGGACCCATTTTGTAAGGCCATTGTCCTGATTGGTACTTTATAAACCATGTCGACATTCTTGGTAAAAGGGGTCAGTAGATGTCTAGGAAGGGTAGGATATGGTTATTAGGATGTTTTGGTTCATTTTGGTTCCATAGATGATGTTTCCATGTTGATCTGGACAGGGGAATGCAAAGTTGTCAAGTAGGATGAAAGTTGTCAATGTTGACATTGACAACATTTAAACAAAATTTGCAAATTAGGTAAAATGGTCACAACTATGCAAAAGATAGTTGAGAACCATTGTTTGGAAATTGGGGGAACATTATAAGCCCTTAGGGATTGAAGAGAGGGGTTTTTGATGGCTTTAGCATATGCAAGAATAATAAAACACTAATTTTTCCTAGTTGTATGTGTTGTTTCTATCTGTGTATGGTCTGGTACGGTTATTTGTGATGCAGGAGCATCCTGGGTGTAAGAGCAATCTTGCATCACCCAAAAATATTTATGGTTTCTTTTCAATAAGGGCTATCTTGTGCAAAGTTTCTATTTATGGAAACTTCCTATTTTTAGTAAGTTGGTCATACGGTCTCGAAATGTTCTAATTTCACAGGTGGAGGTTCATCTTAGTCATATCATCCTACCAGTTGAGTTAAATTGCCACACCATCTGTATTGGCAAAGTTATTGAGATTTTTGGGTACAAAATCTTTCAGGTCAATTTTGAAGGCCTTAGAGGCTCTGGATCGCGATTGACACCAGCTAACTAGAGCTTGCGCAAGTTAGGCACTGTAGATCTCGACCTACCATTTCTGAAAAGTGGTTATAATAGAAAAATGGAGCTACAGTTAAAAAGTTATGGCCTCCAGAAGTTGGGCTACCTAAAATCATATTTTGTAATTCTTTGGAGCCGACCCTATGTAAAAAGAAAAGAAAAGAAAATAATTCTTAGGATCGTCGGCCTTAAGGGCTAGATTTCTGGAACCTTCTCGGGTGGTGGAAATTGCGTATATAAGAAAGGTCTGTAGTGTTGTCTAGGGTAGTTCTGGGTAATGATTCAAGGCTTTTCCTTCATATTATTGTAAGGGAAAATGCCCATGTGGCTTTGCTTATTGTAATTCTAAAATTTCTAATTCCACATTTGTTGAGATAATAAGAAGCCCATTTTCTGTTCTCACAATTTGTTGTTGTTTCTATGTTTCTATTATGTGTTTGTGGTATTAAGGGGAGCACCCTTCATCAATTTGACATTAAATACTCATCATGGTTGTGTAGAAGAGTTAATTAGCTTTCAAATTATTTTGGTTTGAAGCCCGGATCATATTCCTACTAAGAGATCCAAATATTTTGGTAATAAGAGTCAGAAAACCCTCAATAACTTAGGGTTTGACTGATTCCATATAATTTGGGACACTTTTCACCATTGGAAAATTATGTCCTTGGTCGAAAGTGAGGCCTAAAAATTTACTATAAGACAAAATTTTTCTTAGATAAGGAGGATAAGGTTTTAAGGAGAATTAGGAAGGCCTCACCAGGCATCTCTATGTGACTGGTTAAGGAATTATGCAAACAAGTGCATGTTATGTATGTGGAGCCTAATCAGACTCAGGTTCCTTTGGCATGGTTCCCCCCTGAGTTATCTATGAGGTCAAGGGGTAGAGCCCCTTGTGGGGTTGAGGGGTAACACCCCTCAAAACCAAAAATGACTTATTAATATTGTAAAGTGTCGGCCATCTATTTTCTATTAGTCGGAGTATTTTTTCCCTAATTTCATTATGGGAAAAATACTTGTAAAAGGGCTTAGGGTTTGGTAATTCATTGTATGAGGAATATTGTAGCTTGCTATGGTGGTATTGAGTTGTAGGTTTTTAGATTGTAATCACTGGACAATAATAAATATATTGGACTCGCTGTTGGTGGACGTAGCCTAGGGATTGGGTGAACCATGTTAAACATTGTGTTATTGTGTTCTCTTCTATGTGTTCATATTTGCATTATTCTACTTATTATTCTAATAGTGCAACAGTCAGATAAATGCTTAGGTTGGTTGAGATCTAAGGGTGGAATTATTGGTTTTCAATATATATTGAAATGTTATAGGGGTCGGCTTGACAAGACAATTCTATTTGGGTGTGGTTTCTTTCAAAAGTAGGCCTAGTTGGTCCTATTAGGCCTACTCAGGCAAGTGTAGTTTGGTGGGTAAGTGATTGATTGGAGTGGATATCTTTGGGTATGTTGTCAAGGACCCAAAAGGGTATTCAAAACTATAGGTTTCTTTCCAATGTGTTTGGAAGAATATGAAGTTGCGGGAAAAGAATTGAGAAATGAAACCTAATTGTTTACTAGGCCTAATGAGGATAACTTCACCAGTTTGAATGATGAGAAGTGAATGGGAGTTGAAACATGCCTAGTTGGAGTCTCTATGTCATTGTAAGGCTAAACAAGTGATCAACTCATGTATGAGATGTTAGGAGGGGTATTTGGAACTTGGAGTGAAGGGGTGACACCTAGAGGTCAAACGGGATCATTTGGAGTGACAAGAAAATAAAGTATTGATAGCTTGATTTTCTTGTAAAGAGTCTTGGACGATCTTAGGGTTTGCAAGAGACTATAAGAGTATAGGATAGGAAGTTATTGAAGGAAAAGGATTTGAATCCAAGATAACATCATTGGTTACAAGAAATGTATGGTGTAAGAGTTCTCTTTATAGTCTCTTTGCATCATAGTGGTATTAGTGAAAGAACCAAATCACTTGGGGGTTGTGATCTTAGTGTATGTCAGCAAAGGAGGCAATAGAGGAACATGCTAATACAATGTCTCCAAAAATTCTATCTCAAGATGTAGTCAAGAAGATGTTTGAGGCCAAACTTGAAGAGATGAAAAATAATAAGGGTAAGAAGAAGGAAGATAAATGTGAGATTGATGAGGATGTGGAAGAAAGGGAAGAGGAAACACCACAAAAGGAAGTGGAGTTACTTTCAAATCAAAAAACAATTATTGAAGCCTTGAAGTTTGTTGGGAGGGACAATACAAGCAATGTAGCCACGTTTGGGGGAAGCATGTGTTGGGATTATGGAAAGTTTTGTATTGAGAGGGGAGGGGTGAATCAATAACTTTTGAAACTTTTTGTAAACTGAATCTTTGTAAACATAGATATTGTTAACCAACTAAATCCATTGCATACAACATACATTCAAAATATAGCTAAAGTGTAAATGCATGTAATCTAATCAATAAACCATTCATGAAACTTCATACACATAACTCAAGTATTTTGGCATCGCATAAACCCTTGTTAGAAGGTAAAAACTATGGTGGGGATGACACCAAAAAAGATTCACTACTACAGTAACAAAGTTTCAGGTTAAGACTACAAATATTGTGATCACTTCTGGTGATCTTACCCTGTTAGGAGTAACAATAAGATCAACTAGATCTACCTGGTTAGAGAATTTTAGTAACATAGTTAAGTGTGCACTCGGTTAAGAGATTTATAATAGAACTATTTGTTGATCCCTAAGTTTTTTTCTCTATTAGTGTCTTACACTTAGTAATTTTCTAGGCAATGTTGGTTGGTCATCACTGCGACCGAGTCATCATGTATAGGTCGAGTTATGTCTAGACTTGTATCTTGTATAATTACCAAGCAGTAGTTACTGCTAAGCAAGTCAGAGGTCATCGAGTACTTCAATAATAGCCAAGAAATTTATGCCGACTTGTATAGAAGTGTCAGTGCCGAGCACCAGTATATGAAGAGTAGTTAATGCCTAGTGTTAGAGACTTCATATGCCGAGAAAGCCAGCTTTGACATATGTGTTTGTAATGGCACAAACACTTAGGTAATCCATTTTGTCTGACATCTATATAATATTTAATGTTTGTTGAGGTTATCACAGAGGTGATTATGCTTTATATTTGTAATCAATAATCCATATGTAAACTATGTAGCCTATCAGATTAAGAGAATGCTTAAGCGACATAAGTAGAAAATATAGATCATTGATCTTAATCTAGGGAGTTGATTTGTTGTCTATATAAGATAAGATCTAAATCCTAAAATGATTTAAGAGAGAGTATGAGTACAAGGGGAACTCATATATAGTAAAGAGAATCATTTTGATATAAGAAGAGATCAGTAAAAGTGATCGAGGAAGGAAATGAAGGACATAACAAAGATATATTTGATTAAGGAGATCAAACTAGTATTGGAAGGAGAAGATCTATTATCAACATCACAGTGAAAACCAAAGGATCAGGTACTGATACATTTTAGTAGGTGAATCAAGGTAAATCTCTTAATAGAGTTTTCCTCACAGGCCTAAGTAAATCTCTTAACTGAGTGCTTACTTTGTTGTATGTTTAAATCCTTTTAGAAAGGTAGATTTAATAAGTATGTAAGATCTTAATAGGGTAGACCCCTCACAAGGTAGATCATTAGTTTATGATCAATACTTTGTAGCCTTAACATGAAAAATTTAATACTGAAGTAGTGAATATTTTTGGATCTCATCCCCACCCCAGTTTTACCTTCCAAGGGTATCTGGAAAACCAAAATCTTTGTGTTATGTTTTAAATTTCATGAATGAATATTAGAATGTTAGATCCATTTCAATATTGAATCTCATGTTTATGGTATGCAAGTTAAATTTATGTCAAAGTGAAATTATTAGTAGATATCTGATTCACCCCCCCCCCCCTCTCAGTATCTCACTTCCCATCTTAGATTTTGATGCAGTCAAGGTCGGAGGGTCCAATTAAGGACTGTCCAAACTTGCAGCCAAACAACCACACAACGGAATTACATAATAAAAATACTAGATTTGAAATATATTTGAGATTTAACTTCATAAATTCATTTAAATTAAATGCAACATGTCGAGTTGTAAGGCCTTCCCGGTTATAGCCAATTACAAAACAAATAACAGTCTACAAGATTTCATAGGATCTAAGTCCTCTCTACAACATCAACATTTAGCTAGCCCAGATATGTAACAATACAGGATACTGGTAGGACCCCAAGAAAGATCTAAACTTGTACTCACAACTTCCAAGAAATCTTCCTGTACCTAAGCTCGTAGGCTACTAACCCTCCTCCAACTATCTCCTCTCTCTCTCTCTCTCTCTCTCTCTCTCTCTCTACCCCAAACAACTACCCAAGAATCTACTTAAATACTAATCCAAGCCACAAGTCGGCTGGATCAAACAATTAACTCCTCCCAACAAATATTAAATTCCTAAACATCAGTCGGCTCTCAATAGCCTTACAATAAATAAATTTTCCAAGATGGCCCCAAATGGTGATCAGATCCACATAGAAGAATGCAACACGCTAGATCTAGATCCCCACATGTCCAACGGTCAATCCATAACTCGAGGAGTGTGACCCAAATCAAATGCATCAGTCGGCCAAGCTGATTCACCAAAATAATCACGTCAGTAAGCAAGAACACCGAGCAACAGAGAAAATTACTGAGCGCCAGTCAACCGACCATGCCAAGCATGACCAAGCAACACCATAATTACTGAGTGCCAGTGAACTGTTGCCTTCAGTTATCGAGTGTTCTTCAGAGACTGAGAAACCCTGGTAAACACAAAAACTGAGCAAATAGTCTCCAAACCGAGAAAGTATTCCACCAAACCAAGATAAAAACTAATAATCTACATTTAAGACAAACATATTTTTGGTTGATACAGGATTTCCAAGAATCCTAGGATGCTCCTACATCAGATTTTCAATAATTGGTATTAGAGCTTAGTCTCTTAAAAGAAGTATAATCACTTGTGAGTTAAGATCTTGGAGATGTAGTTCTATATGTTGGGAAAGATCATAGAGAATCAGAAGATTGACATTCAACTTGCACTACATCAGCTTGAAGCAGCAAGAGGTGAATTAAAGAAATCCTTAAGTAGAAAGAGAGAATTGGAAATTTAACAGAATGAAACACAGTATCAAGAAGAGGATACTAGAGGTCTATTTGACAATGGTAATTATACTGAAAGTGACAAAGCTATAATATATCTTCTAGATAAAAACATCATACTGAGTGAAGACATCATAAATCTAAAGAGAGAACAAGAAATACAATCAGTAAGATTTTGTGAAGTAACTGAATAGAAAAAGAAAGATGAAGAAGACAAGACAATGGCTAAAGAAGACAAAAGAAAAATGTCTATAAGGCTTGATGAAAGGACATCTGACATGAAAATGTTGACAAACAATCAATTGGACATGGTGAATCAACTGCTACTTGCTAATCAAGAGTTGAACAGGAAAGATGTAGAAATCATAAATCTGTGATCATAAAATGCCCAACTAAAGAGTGAACTAAGATCTAAAAAGGAACTAAGTGAGAGGTTGAACAATCCTAACGAAGCTTTGAAATAATTTTAAGAACTATTAAAGTCACCTAGAAGATCTACTAATACTTCTGGACTTGGACATGATGAGAACTTATCATCCACTGAGGAAAGAGAATCATCAAAGAGTGGAGAACAAAGGAATGCAAAGTCAAAGAACAAGAAACCTACATGCCATCATTATGGAAAGATAGGACACACAGATAACATCTACAGAAGCAAGAATGGTAAGCCCAATCCTAAAAAAAAGTTCAATGGAAATTGTTGTTAGAAACATGGACATCAAGAACATGAATGTAGGTCAAAGGTCAGTAATACACCTACCTCACCTAGATTTCAAGGACATTGTTTTAACTATCAGAAATATGGTCATAGAGTACAAGAGTGTAGATCCAAATCTAAGTGGACATCCAATCAGCAAAATAAAGTACCTAGGAAAGGTAACACATACAATTGGGACTACAATACATGTTATAGTTGTGATTATTGTGGAGAGTATGGTCATATTGGAGTAAACTATTTGAAGACACATTTTAGAGGTAAATCCAAGAGTTAAATGAGTGGAATTCTAGTCTATTACAAATGCAATAAAATTGGTCACATAAAAAGAGACTGCATAGCACATGTATCGAGAAATGAACAAGTCAAGAATGAAGAGACTGTTAAACATATGAGGAACCAGATGAATAAGACATGGAAATAGAAAGAGGAAGCAAGAAGTAGTGGAGCTAGTGAACCTGAGGTCACCCAGTCCAATGGATTAGGTGATCACACTACTTCAAACTAAGAAAAGAAGGTATGTGAGGAACTAAATCTTACAATGATTTATTTTACATCAATTCCTAACATTTGATATGTTAAATTCCATATTTTCATAAATTAAGATGCATTAGGACAGATCTGAGAGAGAAAGTATATTGCATATTTGATGCTGAGCATCAGTATTTAAGTTCATATTGGTCAAGTCACAAGTTTATGCCGAGCTCCTATGATAGCCAAGATGTGATATGTACTAAACTCCAACTGAATGGTAGTATTGACCAAGATCATGTTAACTGAGTCGATATAAGAAGGCCAAAACAACTGTATAGACCTACCCAATGTAAAAATCATTTAATGAAGCCCTAATCTGACTGTTTGGTGTCTAGAAAGCATAATGTTACCATTTATTCTCATTTCACCAACAATTTGATAACTTGCAGAGTGATTTCAAATCAATTAACCAAGAGCTATTTGTGCTAAGTGTAATTTGTGAAGATCTCTATAGCATTCCATTGGCAAACATCTAAGAACTGTTGGAACAAGGTATTTACAGAGTAACTCATATTTGTAATTGGAACCCTAGATTTCAAAGTTATGACATCTACATCATCTTCTGCAACCTAGAAGCAAGGAAAGGAAGTGTTAAATGTTCAAATTATAAGGAATGATGCATGCAAACCACAAAAATTTCAAGTCATTCCTGAAAGTGCAGTGGAGGGAGATCTTACAGGTGCCCCATTATCAATCACACCTAAGGTCCTAATGATTAACGATGTACACACATGCTACATGTGTAAGATTAGAGAAATAGGAGACTATGAGCTATGGGAAGCATATGAAAAACTATGCAATAATAGAGTGTTGAAGCCTAAGCACTAGAAGGTTGTTGAGAGAGGGTTAGTACATTCCCTTGACTTCCCATAGAACTTTAAGGTTGAATGGATAAAAAATTATGTTAAGTCATGTACATGACATGAAGATATGGCTAGAGAATGGACTAGTCAAAATAACTAAGGAGATGATACACCATTTTATCCTAGTCTATCAAGGAAGAAGACTATGAGATCCCAGAGTAAAGATAATATTCAATCAAACACTCTAGAAGTGTGGAACAAGAGAGGGATGACTATTTCCATAATCACTGATCTAGAAATAGATTTTGTAGTGAGAGTGATTTCTCAAAAATTCTACCAGTGTAGCAAGCTAGATAGTGTTCCCTATATTGCAGTTGACCAAGAATAGAAAATGGTGAAGAAAGATGACACCTATGATCTTACGGAGCTACAATTAACCCAGCTTGCCGAGAACCTTACTTCAATCAAAAAGGAAAAGAATTCAATGTGTAAGTTTGGCTCTCTTCTCACTTGTCTATTCTTCTATGTTCAAAATAGTTTCCCTACCATTGGAGATGTATGGAATAAGGACCAACCAATCACCCAATAGATAAATGATTTTGTTGATCAGTTAGGAGATAGTTTTGAGAGTTTGATGGATAGTTATTTTGTTGAATTCAAAAAGAAAATGAGGAAGAGAAGTAGGATTCCTATATCCCTAGTGGAGAAGTACTATAATGATATATGCTTCCTAGGGGATACCGACTTCACTTATGCTTATGCAGTTACACTGAGGATATCATGGCTTAGGCCATTACCTTATGAAGTCAATGTAGATGAGACAAAACAACCATTACCACCCTACTAGCTGAGGAAATGGATAGAAAAGCTAAATCTTTTGGGACTTATGAGGAAGCTAAGTCTAAGATAACCATGGGGTTCAAATGAGCAACCATGGAGAGAAAAAGGAAGAAGTTAGTTAAGAACCTAGAGAAGATGCTAGGAGAAGGAGAAGAGAAAAATGCACCACTTGAGTTGACATAAGGACTAGGTTAAGATAAGTCTAGTGAGTTAGAAGGGAATGAAGAGGAGGAGATTGAAATTCTAAAGGTAAGAAGACATCAATTGTCGAGCCTAGAAAAAGACAATTGCAAAAACCAAAGCCCACTCCCCCTGTAGTATGTAGATTGAGAACAAGGGAAACTTCTACTGTAATAGCTACCAAGCCACAAAAAAAGACACCTGTATCAGGAAAAAGGAAACCAATTCAAGCTAAGGTTGTGCCGAGCAATTTCAGGAAGAAACAAAGAAGGAAGCTAATCTTGGAGAAAGATGATGATGATGAGGAAACAAATACTAATGAAAATACAAAGGTTTAGGAATCATCACAAAAAAGACAATTGACTATGGATGAGATATGTCACAATATCAAGAGCACTATTGGATTGGTAGGCTTAAAAAAAAATCAAATTTGAAAAGTTAAGCAATGAGGATAAAGAGAAAGTGGAAGAGGCTATGCTGGAGATGTTGTGGACATTCAAGATGACACCTTTAAAGATGGGGAATCTTATCCCTAAAGAGCTATACAAAATAATTGATAAAAAATGGTAGTATGTCATGATGACTGAGAAATAGATAAGAGAGAGTACTCTAGCTCAATTAATGTTGGATCTATCCCCTGAGTACATAAAGCAATATATGGAGAAGTATAGAAAGATGTTTGTACCCAAGATTCAGGCATATTCTATTTTATAGCATAAGGTTGAAGATATTTTGCAACAGAGCACAAGGTTGTGGAAGATCATTTTTGGACTGATAATTGAGAAGAGCTCACAACTGAGTGTAGGCACATCCAGTCAAGTGGAGTTAGATAACAAGGAAGATATTGATGAACCACAAAATGTAGAGGAGGAAGAAGGGAAAAAAGGCATAAGTAAGTGGATCGCAGGATGTGATCACAATTGTGGATATCACTGAGGATACCCTAATAAAAATAAATGTATTAACTAAGAAGGAAATTCAGAAACAAATACTTGCTGAGGTAGCCTCAGATAAGTTTCTACCAAGAACCAATCCAATATTAATTTAGGTACAAGATTATCCAAGGATTGAGAGTGCATCAACTATGGACACTACACCTATAAGCCCTCACATGGTCATAGGTGAACCACATGTCCCACAAAGTCCTAGTGCTGAGAAACATGAAAAGTCGACAATCATAACTAAGAATGCACCTGTCAAGGAGGAAAAGAAAGAACAAGGAGATGAAATTTGTGGGTGAATTTTGTACCTAGCTATAGACACAACACTTCAATAAAACATTAGAGGTTAGACAAAATCAAAATCGTGCAATGAAATTGAAACTAAACTAACTAGGCGATTTACTGCCTTCTAGTAGATGCGAGTATGTATTCTTAGATTGAACCAAGATTAGTGACCTTGGTGACACCTAAATGAAGGATTTGAATGCAAAATCTAGATATGAATCAGATGCAAATTAATCTATATTTTTGGTTTTTCTATGCAATTATGATGAAAAATTATATGAAATCTAAACTAGAATGAGAAATTGATATGTAATTATTCTAAAAATGATATGCAATATGAAGCTAAAATGAATGAAAAACAAGATTGATCTCACAAAAATGTTGATTTGCAAGAAGCTTTGATTCCTCCAATTTCAATTCTCCAACGTGATTGTGCAACTCTTGAATTGATTTTGGTAGCGTAAGTATGCAAATTTGTGAGATGAATTGTGAAGAGCTGAGCCTTGTTTTTATAGAAATCCAGGGCTTTGGAGATGCATGGGAAAAGCCATAAATCACTCTTGATAAACTCAGGTTGATTTTTGAGTTAACAAGAAATAAAAGATAGTTAATTCATAAAATCATGCAAAAATAGCTTTTTAACTCAAATCAGAACTTTAGATGAACTTTGAACTCAAAACAGATGTTGAGTTTCTAAAAGTTAACAACTTGCATTGCTTTTCTGATTTGAAGTTTAATTGCTCTTTGAATGTGCATAATAATTATGAATTAATTTAATAAATAAAGTGATTTATTCTCAACTTAACTGATTTTGAAAATTAAAATAATTCATTTATGGGTTAATCAATTATTAAATCAAACTTTTATTCAAAATTATATTATTAATTTTGACATGTGACATTAATCAATTAAATAAGAATTTAATCAATTAGTCATGAGATTTTTGATTTATTGTCAAAATAAAATAATACAATTTAGGAATAAATGTAATCAAATTTAATTAAATAATTAAGTGGTAGAATTAAATCTAATTAATTAAATATTTGGAATATTCAATTAATCAAACTTTAGGAGAAATTGGATTTATCACCAAATAATCATTAAATTAAAAATAATTAAGATAAATAGAAATATTGCTAGGAATATTCCCCGATGCAGAATTTAAGATAATCAATTAAATTTGATAATGTTGCAGATGTGCCTTAGGTTAGGACTTCGATGTCAATTTCATCTGATTTGTAGATGTAGGAGGTTAATGAACCTATAGCCCATTTTTGGGGTATTACAAAAAGATCAACCAGATAAGTCTTCATTAGTATTAAAAAGTCCTCATATGGAGTAAAAGAAGAAGGATGAAGAATAGATAGCAAAGGAAACACCAGATCCCAAGGAACAAGAAGCCATAAACGCTCTTAGATAGATGTCGAGTGGGAATACATGGAGGAAGAAATCATAGAAGAAGAAGGAGAAATCTCCAGGAGCACGGGTTACACTTGATGAGTTATAGTGATTCCTAAGTAGGACACTAATAACTTAACTTATGAGCAAATGTATATATTCCAAGATCTCTTGATGAAGAAGAGCAAACAAGAAGAGTTAAGAAGAGAATATCAGCAAAAGCAAGTGTTGCATGAGATTAAAGGTATATTTATTGAAGCTTTTAAAATGGATGATGTGAATGAGTCAAAACCTATCTTGGATCAACTAGTACAAATTTTTAAGAAGGTGAATATTGATGAAAATGAGGCAAATGAAAAACTATTGCAGTGGTCTAAGAGAAAGTTTGAGACCAAGGTACTTAACAAGGTTTCCACTAGAATAGCAGTGAAATAGGGAGAACTTTTTTCCGTAGTGACAAACTTAGAGGAAGTTGTGCAAAATGCTCATTCTCTGTACAAGAAGTTATGTAATGTGGAGGAATTCACTAAGGACAATCAAGAGCTGATTGATAAATTGCAATTAGATTTAAATTCAAATGGTCATTCACCGAGCATGGATGCAAGCTCCAACTCCATCCACTTCACTAGATTTCTATATGCACAAGGAAGATTAGTCGAGTTGGTGGATAATGATGGTCGAACAAGAGAAAATATAATTTCCCTACAAATGATGTTAACACCTCATCTGGAAGTTAAGAAAAAAAAAATTAGCAACAACAAATGAATTAATATAGAGAGACCCTCATCTCTCTATTGTCGAGAGCTTAGTTGATCTAATTGCCCAGCTAGAAATTAAGTCACAGGTTTTGGTGTATGTCAGGTCAGGATGAGATAATGCATTAGGTATGGTAATGCAGCTCCATAAACCATTTTTGGATAAATACTTCAATACCCCTACACCCCAGCAACTTCAAGTGACAAAAACAAGGGGGAAATGAATTCCATGACAGGAATATCAGAAATAGGGGAAATGACATGAGAAAATATTATAAGGAATGCATATTAGAAAGGCATGACATACTATTTTGTAATGTATATAATTAGTTGTATGTCAAAAGAGTCTTATGTATATATATATAATCATTTTGAAGACCGAGTCAAAGCCTTAGGGGGAGTATTCATATCATAGTTTTTATGTTACTAAGTACTCTTGTTGTAATGCAAATGTCATGACAGTGTTTTTGCCACTAATTTCAAAGGGGGAGATTGTTGATCCCTAAGTTTTGTTGTCTATTAGTGTCTTACACTTAGTCATTTTCTAGGAAATGTTGGTCAGTTATCACTATGACCGAGTCATCATGTATAGGCCAAGTTATGTCCAGACTTGTATCTTGTACAATTATTGAGCAGTAGTTACTATCGAGCAAGTCAGAGGTCATCGAGTACTTTAGTAATAGCTGAGAAGTTTATGCCAAGTTGTATAGAAGTGTCAGTTTCGAGAACCAATATATGAAGAGCAGTTAATGCCGAGTGTCAGAGACTTCATATACTGAGCAAGCCAATTTTGACATATGTGTTTGTAATGACACAAACACTTAGGTAAACTATTTTGGCCGACATCTATACAATATTTAAAGTTTTTTGAGGGAATCACAAAGATGATTATGTTTTATATTTGTAATCATTAATTCCTATGTAATCTATGTAGCCTATCAGATTAATGGAATTCTTAAGCGACATAAGTAGAAAATCTATATCGTTGATCTTGATCTAGGGAGTTGATTTGTTGTCTACATAAGATGAGATCTGAACCCTAAAATGATGTAAGAGAGAGTAGGAGTATGAGGAGAATTCATATAAAGTAAAGAGAAGAATTCTGATATAGGAAGAGATCAGTAAAAGTGACTGAGGAAGGCAGTGAAGGAAAAACATAGATATATTTGATTAAGGAGATCAAACTAGTATTAGAAGGAGAAGATCTGTTATTAGAATCATAGTGCAAACCAAAGGATCAAGTACTAATAAATTTTAGTAGGTGAATTGGGGTAAATATCTTAACAGAGTTTTCCTCACAGGCCTAAGTAAATCTCTTAACCGAGTGCTTACTTTCTTGTAAGTTTAAATCCTTTTACCAAGGTAGATTGAATAACTTTGTAAGCTCTTAACAGGGAACACCCCTCACAGGGTAGATCATTAGTTTATAATCAAAAAATTGTATCCCTAATAGGAAAAATTTATTACTGTAGTAGTGAATATTTGTGGGTGTTAACCCCACCCTAGTTTTACCTTTCAAGGGTTTTTGGGTAACTAAAATCTTTGTGTTATGTTTTCAATTTCATGGATGAAGATTAGAATGTTATATCTATTTTAGTATTGAATTTCATGTTTATGGTATGCAAGTTAAATTAATATCAAAGTGAAATTATTAGTAGATATCTGATTCAGCCCCCCTCTCGGTATCTCACTTCCCATCTTAGAATTCCAACACTGTTAAGTTCACTCTATTAAGAGATTTAGAATCTTCTACAATTGTTAGAGAGTAACCATAATATATCTATAAATAGAAACTCAAACTTGCCTAATTTAGATCAATAAAGTATTATAAAGATATCACCTTATTGTGATGTATATGTCCTTCTGTACTTCTTTATATCCTTATGTTTGTTCTGATAAATAGAATACTTATGTCAAAATCCTTGTGTCAAAACCCTATCTGATCTTCTGATGTCCTTCAATGCGGTGGCTACTTCATGTGTGTTTTCTTAATCAAAATGACATCCTAAAAAAATTATATCAAACTAATTTGACCTAATTAGGGTTTATATAGGATCATCCTAGGAGTAAGAGCAATCTTGAATCACCCAAAATATTTTTGGTTTATTTTCAATAAGGGCTATCTTGTGTAGAGCTGCTATTTTTGGAAAGTTACTATTTTTAATAATTTTTTAGTTTGAGCTCAGAATGGTCTATTTTCTTCCCTGGAGGTTCATTTTGGTTGTATCAGCTTTCCAATAAAGTTTCATTGCCAGATCAAGTCTAGTTTTGAAGATATTGAAGATTTTTGGTATTGGTAGCAGGGTACATAAACTTTGAACTCAGTTTTGAAGGCTTTAGAGGCCCCGAATGAGGTCAAAAATTGGGCTGACTAGAGGTAGTTCAAGTCAATCACTGTAGAGAACCTCACACCCTTTCTAAAATGGGGTTATAATAGTCAATCAGGTCAACGGGTGATGAGTTATGGTCTCCGGAAGTTGGGCCACCTAAAATGGCAGAAAATAATTTAGGTTCAAAATTATTACAAGGTATGTTCAAATAACTCAAAAATGTGAGAGATTGTAGCTCTATAGGAATATTTCCAATAAGATTGTTATCTGAAAGATCAAGTGACTCCAACTGCACAAGCTTTGCAAAAGAAGTAGGAATCTTACCATTGAGATGATTTCTTGACAAATTGAGAATCCTTAGACCAATGAGGAATCCAATATCCATAGGAATATCACCTGAGAAGTTGTTATTTGAGAGATCAAGACACCGGACCCATGCCAAAGATCTCACATATTGTAGAAATAGCCCTTTTTTGTTTATTACCATTTTATCCAAGGAATTGATCTTGAATTCGTATGCTGAAGGAAGAAATCTGCACCATCTATTTGATTTTCCATTGCTCTCAAGTTTCTTAAGCTACTTGGAATAGCTCCAAATAGATTGTTATCTGACAAAATCAAGACTTGAAGATTTTGTAATTTTCTCAACTCTAAAGGTATTTCACCTTTGAATTTATTAGATCTCAAAACCAAAATTTGAAGCCCAATTAACTTCCCTATCCAATTTGGGATGGTTCCTTGCAAATTATTATATCCCAAATATAGAACCTCCAAAGAAGTACAATTTTGAAGTGATAATGGAATTGACCCTTGTAGTTTGTTACCTCCTAATTTCAATGTTTTAAGACAAACCATTCTCCTAATCTCTCCTAATGCCTTCCAAATTATTATTTTCTAGATTGAACACTTCTAGTGTTGATGAACAATTCCCAAAACTTGCAAAAATATTCCCTGTGAGCTTGTTATTTGAAACATCCAGAACCTCCAAGTGATGTCCTCCAAAAATATAATGTGGAAAGGGAACAGTTATATTATTATTTTGCAAGTGACAAATAATTGATTTATCTTTGGTCATACTCACCATTTGTTTCTGAAATGATTCCATCAAATTGATTCTCAGACATGTCCAAGAATTGGACATCAGGATGAGGTGAAAATACTTTCTCTTGTAACTTATTTCTATATAAGTCAATATTCTGGGTACCAAACTAACTAAACTTAGATGACAAAGGGCCTTCTTCAAAATTGATTACAAGAAAGATTCAGTGTTATAAAGGATGTAAGGTTCCACAACCAATCTGGAATATTTCCACTAAGAGAATTATTGGACAAGTCAAGAAATCCTATGGTGTATTGAGTTGATATGAAAGTTGCAAAATGACCATCCATATTACAAGATCTCAATTGAAAGAAGAAAAGCTGGAATTTGGGGATCCAAGAGCCTTCAAATATTACTCTCAAGAGATTGTTAGAAAGACTTAAGGAGTAAATCTTTGTCAAATTTTCAACTTGAGAGAGTATGAAAGTTCCACTCAAAGAGTTATTTGAGAGATCAAGGCACTGCAAAGATGACCGATTACCAAAATTAGATGCCAAGATTTTGTTTAATTGGTTTGACCCAAGATGAAGATATCTAAGCTTTAATAGTCCACTTAAAGAGCTCCATGGAATATTGTCTCTTAGTGAGTTGCTAGAGAGATCCAAGACTTGAAGTTGTTCAAGATTTCCAATAGAATTTGGAAGATGTCCTCCAATATTATTTCTATAAAGATCTAGCCTGGCTAATGAGAACATATTCCCCATAGAATCTGGAAGAATACCTTCAATATTGTTATAAGAAAGATCTAAGGCATTCAATGAGGACATATTTCCCATAGAACGTGGAATCACTCCTTGCACATTTGAACCATGAATAAAAAGGATGTTGAGCTCGGAGGCATGCCGCACAATGAAGGAGAGGTTGACTATGAGATTGGGGTTATCGAACAAGTGAAGGTTCCTCAAGTGTGGAAGACTTAAAATGGTAGAATGGATGGAAGTGCAGAGATTGTAGGTAGTGAGGTAGAGGGACACCAAAGATATAAGATTTGAAATCTAAATGGGAAATGGATGCTAACTAGTGAAGTAACTACTATGAAGCTCAAGCTAGGAGAGTGAGGTAAGGTTGGCAAGAGGAGAGAGAGGTGTACCTTCCATATTAGACATGACAAGTGATGTAAGATTTGGAAGAGAAGAAACATTATCCACCACATCACTCGTCAAATTCAGATTAACCATTCCAAGGTGCATTCATGACTTTGTTTGTCATTAATGTCAATGCATTGATCTAATGGAGATTAGTAGAGAAGAAGACAATGTTTGAATTAGTGAACGTGGATAATTGTAGATCAAGCTATGCAGCATTGAGAAATAGTTATTTATTGTGTCCCAAGATTATGATTAAGAGTGCCTATGGAAATTTAATTATTCACATGATAGTTATGAGTAATCTAGTGGAAATAATATTCTTAAAGTGTTCTTGAGAAGCGGCTTCTGATAACCAGATTATATGTCCTAATTGACATAGAATATGGACATGAAAAGTTGTACAAAGGTTGAAGACATTTTGAAGGTGACTTGGATGAGACAACATAGTCAAAGGTCACACTTGTTAAGATCTACTAAGTTTGGAAGCTGACAATTTTATGTGGTTATGAAATATTATGTAATGTGTAATGATTTATATTTTGTAATTGGTTAAGCCTAGTTTGATGGCTCTATCATAAATTATTTGAGAGTGGTATAAAGGAAGGATTTTTTTCCTTGACTGAAAGGTAGTTGATATATATATGAATGAATGAATATTGTAAGAGGATATGCAAATTGAGAAGATCTAGTATTGAGATCTGGTAAAGTATTTGGTGTGGTTTTGGCACAGACAGAGGAGTGAAGATAAGTTGCTGAGATCAGTAATTATTGGTATTATTTTGTTCTAGTAATACAAAGATCATTTGGACAGTGAATTCAGTGATCTTTCCCCTGAAGTTGTTTGGACAGTGGGTCCTTTTTCCTTCCTTAACTCCTAGCAGGGTTAGAATCTTTTAACAGGGATTCAAAGTCTCCTAACAAGGATTGATATATACTGAATGTATTTCATAAGGCTCCTAATAGAGTCCATCCTATCACAAAGAATTTTCATATTAGTACATCTTTTTTTGGTATCATCCCCACCGGGGTTTACTCTCTAATCAAGAGGTTCCCTAGTTAACATATCTTGTGTCATTGTGTATGTTTACCTTTCTATGGTTGTTGTTTATATTGGTTACATGCTTGGAATATAATAATGCTATTTTTAGTTTCTTTTATCTGAAAATTGACTCACCCCCCCCCCCTCTAAGTTATCTTGGTGGACTTTACTTTCTAACCAAGATAACTATGGGGTTAAAGTCTGCAACCCTTGAGAGAAAGAGGAAGAAGATAGTTAAGAACCTAGAGATGATGCTAGGAGAAGGTGAAGAGGAAAATGCACCTCTTGAACTAACACAAGGGATAGGAGAAGATAAGTCTACTGAGTCTCAAGGAAGTGATGAGGAGGACACTTAAATTCTAGAGAAGGGAAAGAAGACATCAACTGCCAAGCCTAGCAAAAGAAAATTATAGAAAAAAAAGCCCACTCCTTCTACAACACTAATAATGAGAACCAAGGTGGCTTCTACTGTCGCAAATCCCAATCTCTAGAGAAAGACACAAGTGAAAAGGGAAGGGTTAGGTAAAAGGAAACTAGTTCAAACCAAGGTTGTGCTGAGTCATCCCAAGAAGAGATCAAGAAGCAAGTTAGTCTTGGAGGAGGATGATGAAGAGACAAATATAGATGACAATACAAAATTTAAAGTTCCATCACACAGATGTCAACTGACGGTGGATAAAATATGCCACAATATCAAAAGCATTGTTGGATTAGTAGGCTTCAAGAAAATAAAATTTGAAAAACTAAGCAATAATGACAAAGATAGAGTTGAGGAGGCAATGCCAGAGATGTTATGCACTTTCAAGATGACACCTCTATAGATTGGGAATCTCATTCCTGAAGAGCTGTATAATAGAATTGACAAGAAATGGTAGTATGCCATAATGATAGAAAAACAAATAAGGGAGAGTACACTAGCTCAGATTATGCTAGATCTATCTCCACGGTACATAAAAACATATATGGAGTAGCACAAAAATAGGTTTGTACCCAAGCTCTAGGCCTATTCCATTTTGAAACACAAGGTTGAAGATGTTGTTTAGAAAAGTACAAGGTTGTGAAAGATTATTTTTAGACTATTAATTGAGAAGAGTCCACAACCAAGTGAAGGTACATCCATCCAAGTGGAGCTAGTTAATAAGGAAGGCATTGGTGAACCTCAAAATATTGAGGAAAAGGAAAGAAAGAAGGTAGAGATAAGTGGATCACAAGATATGATCACAATAGAGGATATTCATGTGGATACACTAGTTATTACTAATGTATTGACAAAAGAAGAGATAAAGAGTCAACTTCTTATCAAGGCAACTTATGGTCACCCTCTACCGAGTGAAAATCCCATTCTTATATAGGTACATGATTATACATGGATTGAAGGAACCTAAAATGTAGATAATGCACCTTCAATTTCACACATGGTCATAGTGGAGAAGCCAGTGTTACATAGTGCAAGTGACAAGAAACATGACAAGCCAGAAAATATAACTGAGAGTGCACCTGCTGAGAGGGGAAAGAAAGAACAAGGAGATGCGAGCCTAAAAGATCATGCAGATAAGTCTACATTAGCATTAATAGGTCCTCATATGGAGGAAAATAATAAGACAAAGGAAGAGGCAACCAAGAAAAATCCAGAGCCTAAGGAACAAGTGGCGATTAAAGCTCTAATACAGATGTCGAGTGGAAATACACCTAAGAAGAAAAGTTAGAAGAAAAAAAGATAAATCTCTAGGAACATAGGTTACACTCGATGAAGTTATGGTGATTCCAAAATGGGACACTGATAACTTGACTTATGAGAAGATGCAAATTTTTCAAGAAGAAGAAAAGCAAGCAAGAAGAGTTAAGGAGAGAACATAAGCAAAAATAAGTCTTACATGAAATTAGAGATATATTTATAGAAGCCTTTGAAATGGATGATGTGAATGAATCCTCACCTATTTTGTAACAGCTAGTTGAAATTGTTAAGAAGGTGAATAGTGATGACAGTGAGGAAAATGAAAAACTTATGTAGTGGTCTGAAAGAAAGTTTGAGACAAAGGTACTTGACAAGGTCTCAATCGAGATAGTAGTAAAATAAGTAGAACTTTCTACCTTAGTGAAAAATCTAGAAGAGGTTGTGTAGAATGTTCATTCTCTATACAAAAAGCTTTGTAATGTAGAATATTTTACTAAGGACAATCAAGATTTTATTAATAAGCTATAGTTAGACTTGAAGTCTACTGGTCATTCACTGAGTATGGATGCAAGCTCTAGCTCCATTCACTTCACTAGGTTACTTCATGCATAGTGTAGATTATCCAAGTTGATTGCTAATGATGGGTGAATAAGAGCTAAGATAATTTCTATATAGACAATGTTAACACCTCATCTAGAGGTTATGCAAAAGGAATTAGCAATGAAAAAGGAGTTAGTATAGAGAGATCCTCATCTCTCTATTGGAAAGCATTTAGTTGATCTAGCTTCCCATAGAGAAATAAAGATACAGGTTTTGGAGTCTGTCAGGTCAGGATGGGACAATGATCTAGGTATGATAATATAGCTCCATAAACCATTTTTGGAAAATTATTTTCTCACCACTACACCCCAGCAACTTCAAGTGACAAAAACAAGGGGGAAATTGTAAGGAAAATCAGGTGCGGAAACAGCTTCCTACGCTAATCTCTATAGGAGAGTATTGTGCAAATTCTTATAAATCTTTACAATTTCAAATTCGTTAACTACTTTAACAAAGATATTGCAACCACATACCATACATACAGAAAAATAGAGAATGACACAATGATATACCCCGGGGAAAACCTTTCGGTAAAAAACCCCAGCACTCCAAAACCTGCACAATGTATTATCTTCAACACAAAGATTACAATACACTTGCAATGCAAGTTCCTTTAGGAAATGAGAGACAAAGCCAACAAGACTTAAATTTTGTTATATCTCTCCCATAGGAGCAGCATCATATATATAGACTCCTTTGGACCCAAAAATAGGCACAACCACCAAGACCCATGCACAAAGCCACATGTACATAGTTGTTACATGCAATCCCAAGAATAGGCATCCATCCCTACAATAGACTATGACAGCTTGTCATAGAATCCGCCAAAAATAACGGTCACAAGAGAAGTGTAAGAGAATCTGTCATACCAACCTATTTTTGGCATATTATCTTACACACACCAACCATTTCTTCTTGGGCACCCAAATAGGCCCAAGTCATAAGATGCTCTTACACCTATCATACCACATTCCTTAAATAGTTCTTACGCATCATAGGAATCTGTCATGACCGTTTCAGTCATGACCTCCTTACGCACAAGATGCCTACACATCAAGTGGAGTGACACATCAACATGCCAACTAGACATGTACACTCACACTTAATTACATTATTTGCAAAAAATACATTTACAAAACAAATAATAAGAATAGGAATTATCCAAGGTTGAGACACCTTATTCCTAACATTCTCCCACTTGTCGAACACCTTGTAAGAGCAACAGGAACATAACAGGAACTTTAACCGCTATAGGCCAAAAGGCCCATAGACTCTGAACACCATCTGAACTTCTCAGTGCCCACTAGTTTCGTTAATGCATCTGCAAAATTCTTCACAGTATCTACCTTCTCCAAATTTACCTTTCCATTTTCCACCATATCTCTCACAAAGTGAAACTGCACATCAATGTGCTTCGTTCTGTCATGGAAAGTTGGATTCTTTGCAAGGCAAATAGTGCTCTGACTGTCACACCAAATAGTAATTTGTTCTGCATCAACACCAACATCAGAACACAATTTTCTAAGCCAAATGGCTTCTTTACAAGCATGATTAGTAGCCATGTACTCAACTTCTATAGTGGACAAAGAAACCACAGGTTGTCACTTACTCATCCAACTGATGGCACCACCAAACATAGTGAACACATAAGCACTGGTGGATCTTCTGCTGTCAATATCACCTACCCAATCTGAATCCACAAACCCACAAATACAAACTGAATGTGGAAATCCAAAAGAGTTACCATGATAACATATGGAGTAATCTGATGTACCCTTCAAATATCTAAATACTCGCTTAATTGCATCCCAAATTACCCGTCCAGGATTAGCCATAAACTGACTCAAGACTCCCACTACTTGGGCAATGTCTGGTCTAGTACAGACCATAGCGTACATAAGACTGCCAACTACACTAGCATAAGGTACTCTACTCATGTCCTCCACCTCACTAGGAGATTTTGGACAATCATCTACAGATAACTTTGTTCCCATAGAAATAGGAACACATAGTGGTCTACAATCTGCCATGTTGAACCTGTCCAACACAGACTTCACATACTTGCTCTGACTCAACCAAAGTTTTCTATTAGACCTATCTCTACTAATTTCCATACCTAAGACGTACCTAGCTGCCCCAAGATCTTTCATCTCAAACTATGCTGACAACTAAGATTTAAAATCAGAAATCATAACCTTACCCTTCCCAAACAGCAACATATCATCAACATATAATGCAACAATAAGAAGGCGATCATTTTCAACTCTGAAATAAACACAATGATCTGATTTTGATCTTACAAATCCAATTGACAACACAAAGGTATCAAACTTAAGGTACCACATCCTAGGAGATTGCTTCAAACCATATAGAGATTTCTTTAATTTGCAAACTAAGGATTCTTTACCTTTAACAATGTAGTGCTCAGGCTGTGACATATAAATCTCTTCCTCCAAATCACCATGAAGGAAAGTTGTCTTCACATCCATCTGTTCTATCTCTAAATCATATGATGCAGCAAGAGATAACATAAATCTAATGGATGTCAACTTTACAACAGGAGAGAATATTTCACCATAATCTATTCCCTCTACCTGTGAATACCCCTTTGCAACCAATCTAGCTTTATACCTTTCAACACTACCATCTGCACAGAATTTCTTCTTGAACACCCATTTACAGCCAATAGATTTTCTCCCTTTAGGAAAAGGTACAAGGTCCCAAGTTTTGTTTTTCTCCAATGAAGCCATCTCATCATCCATAACCTCAATCCAGGAACCTGCATCTTCCATGCCCAAAGCCTCTTTCACAGATCTAGGCTCGTCAGTGTTAGTAATCAAAGCAAAAGCACAATTGGAATCTAACATAGAATAACCAAACCTTTCTGGTTTCTTTCTTTCTCTCGTGGATCTCCTCAAGGGCTGCGGTTGAGGTTGTTCTTCCTCTTCTTCTGAACTATCAGAGCTGCTAAAGCTCTCCTCATCATTAGGCCCAACATGGTCTCTCTGTTCAGTCTTCTCAGGGGTAGGAGGCAATTGAACAACATCTTTTTCCTTTTCTTTTTCATCTATTTGTAGCACAATAGGAGAAGATGTTAGCTCTCTAAAAATAACATTTCTACTATACAACACCTTACTAGTCATGGGATCCCAAAGCTTGTATCCTTTCACACCAGCACTGTATCTGATGAAAATACATTTAACAGCTTTGTTTTCCAACTTAGATCTTTTCTCTTTGGAACATGTGCATAAGCTTCACAACCAAAATCATGAAGATGTCTAATTGAAGGATTTTTACTAGACCACACCTCCATGGGTGTCTTACCAACAAGGGCTGATGTAGGAGATCTGCTAACCAGATAGCAAGCAGTGGCCACAGCTTCGGCCCAAAACCTTTGTTCTAAACCAGCTCCACTAAGCATATTCCTAGCCTTCTCCATCAGTGTCCTATTCATTCTCTCTGCAACTCCATTTTGTTGTGGGGTATAAGGAGTTGTCTTATGCCTCTTGATACCTTGTTCTTTATAGAATTGTTCAAACTCTGCTGAACGAAACTCACCACCATTGTCAGTTCTCACACACTTAATCTTCTTACTAGTCTGATTCTCTACAAGAGCTTTAAATTCCTTGAACCAACTAAAGACTTGTGTCTTACTTTTAAGGAAATAAATCCATGTCCTTCTACTGTAATCATCTATGAAAGATACAAAAAATATAGACTTGGAGATTGAAGGAACTTTTACAGGACCAAATACATCAGAATGAATAAGATCCAAAACATCAGAAGATTTGTGAGAACTAGAGTAAAACTGAACATGATTTTGTTTACCATAGACATAGTGTTCATAGAAGTCAAACTCGAGATTGCAATCATTTAACCCCTCAATGAGATTTTTATTTTTCAGGGTTCTGAGACCCTTTTCACCAATGTGGCCAAATCTCATATGCCACAACATTATCTTTTCTACAGGAAGCTTACCTTCCAAAGTGTTTGCACTACCATCAGAACCAATAGCCACAGACTTCTTCAGTACTTGTTCAGATGGTGAGGATGAAGAACTATTACATAGAGGAATACATGTATCTAGCTGAAATAAGGTACCTCTCCTAGTACCCCTTGCAAGCACTATCGATCCTCTCATCATCTTGCATCCTTCTTTCAAAAAAAAAACTTGCACACCTACATCATTCAGCATACTTACAGATAATAGGTTTCATGCCAAACCTGGAATGTGCATAACTTCATTGATTCCCTTTACTCATCCATTAGGAAATTTGATAGTGACCCTTCCGCGTCCAACTATCTTTAGGTGAGAATCATCACCCAAGTACACCTTTCCACCATCGAACTCTTCATATTTTGAGAACCAATTTCAATGAGAGGTCATGTGAAAAGATGCACCTGAGTCAACCAACCACACATCATCAGATACATGGGCTGCCAAAGCTGCGATGAATGTATCACCATCTTCTTGAGATCTTTCTGAAGCTGAATCTGAACTTTTCTTCTTCTTCTTCAGCTCTTTGCAGTCTTTACGGAAGTGCCCAAATTTATCACAATTCCAACATTTTGCCTTGGACTTATTGGAAGTCTTTGACTTCCCACGGGATTTGGATCTACCCTTATTGTCAGACTTATTATCATTTTTCTTCCCTCTTTTAGTGGATCTCCCACAAACAGCAAGGGCTTCTTTTTCCGAAACGGAAGCCTTTCTCCGCATCTCCTCTGATAGTAGCGAAGACACCACATCATCCATTTTGAAGGTGACTAAAGTGCTACCAAGAGCCATCACAAGATGGTCCCATGAATCCGCTAAAGAACACAAAAGTGTGTAGCAACGATCCTCCTCCTCTAACTTGACACCAGCTGATGTCAATTGTGTAGCCAGCAGATTAAATGCATTTAAATGATCCGTTAAGGATCCACCTTCCTCCATTCATAGAGAGTACAACTTCTTCCTCAGGAACAACTTGTTCACCAGAGATTTGGCCTGATACACGGCCACAAGTCTTTCCCACAAACTATTTGCGGTTTTCTCATCTAGAACATTTAGAAGGATTGCATCGGTTAAACAGAGTCTTATGAGACCCTTAGCTTTACGGTCTTTGATATCCCAATCTTCTTGACCTATAGTTGCTGGTCTTGTAGCACTTGAAGTCACTTCCCATAGGTCACGATCTTCCAACATGTCTTCCATCTTGAGTTTCCACAACTCAAAATTAGTGCCATTAAATTTCTCCACCTCCATTCTTCCATATGATGAACTTGCCATCTCAATCTGCAAATAAGATTCAGAATGCTCTGCAAAAAACTCCCACTCAAACTTGAGATTAGCTCAAAAAACCCTACCCAACAACTAGGATCAAAATTTGATCAAGCTCTGATACCACTTGTAAGGAAACTCAAGTGCGGAAATAGCTTCCTACGCTAATCTCTATAGGAGAGTATTGTGCAAATTCTTATAAATCTTTACAATTTCATATTCATTAACTACTTTAACAAAGATATTGCAACCACATACTATACATATAGAAAAATAGAGAATGACACAATGATATACCCTGAGGAAAACCTTTCGGTAAAAAACCCCAGCACTCCAAAACCTGCACAATGTATTATCTTCAACACAAAGATTACAATACACTTGCAATGCAAGTTCTTTTAGGAAATGAGAGACAAAGCCAACAAGACTTAAATTTTGTTATATCTCTCCCATAGGAGCAGCATCATATATATAGACTCCTCTGGACCCAAAAATAGGCACAACCACCAAGACCCATGCACAAAGCCACATGTACATAGTTGTTACATGCAATCCCAAGAATAGGCATCCATCCCTAGAATAGACTATGATAGCTTGTCATAGAATCCACCAAAAATAACGGTCACAAGAGAAGTGTAAGAGAATCTGTCATACCAACCTATTTTTGGCATATTCTCTTACACACACCAACCACTTCTTCTTGGGCACCCAAATAGGCCGAAGTCATAAGATGCTCTTACACCTGTCATAGCACATTCCTTAAATAGTTCTTATGCGTCATAGGAATCCATCATGACCATTTCAGTCATGATCTCCTTATGCACAAAATGCCGACACATCAACATGCCAACTAGACATGTACACTCGCACTTAATTACATTATTTGCAAAAAATACATTTACAAAACAAATAATAAGAATAGGAATTATCCAAGGTTGAGACACCTTATTCCTAACAGAAATGGCATGCCATGATAGGACTAACATAAAGGGGGAAATGAGAGAGACATGATAAATACATGGAGAAAATATAGTGATGAATGTACATAAAGGTATGACATACAATTTTGTAATATTCAGTTGTATGTCAAAAGAGTCTTATGTATATATGTAGAATATTTTGAAGACAAAGTGAAAATCACAAGGGGAGTGCTCAAACTACTAAGTATTATTTTGTAATGTAAAAGTCATGACAAAGTGTTTTTTCCACTAATATCAAAGGGGGATATTGTTGATCCCTAATTTTTGTTTTCTATTAGTGTCTTACACTTAGTCATGTTCTAGGCAATGTTGATCGCTCATCATTGCGACCAATCCATCTTCTAAAGGCCGAGTTATGTCTATACTTGCATCTTGTATAGTTACCGAGCAGTAGTTACTGCTAACAAAGTCAGAGGTCACCGAGTACTTCAGTAGTCACTGAGTAGTTTATGCCAAGTTGTATAGAAGAGTCAGTGTTAAGAACTAGTATATGAAGAACAGTAAATGTTGAGTGTCAGAGACTTCATATGCTGAGCAAACCAGTTTTGACATATGTGTTTGTAATGGCACAAACACTTAGGTAAACCATTTTGGCCAACATCTATACAATATTTAATGTTTTTTGGGGGAATCACGAAGTTGATTATGCCTTGTATTTATAATCATTACTCGCTATGTAAGACATGTAACCTATCCAAAAAATAGAATGCTTAAGTGACACAAGTAGAGAATCTAGATTGTTGATCTTGATATAGGAGGTTGATTTATTGTCTATATAAGATGAGATCTTAACCCTAAATGATGTATATGTATGGAAGTAATGAAGGAGATTTCATACACGTGGAACATAGAAGTATTTTCATATAGGCAAAGATCAATTAGAGTGACTGAGAAAAGCAGTGAAGGATAGAACAGAGCTATATTTGATTGAGGAAATCAAACAAGTATTGGAAGGAGAAGATATGTTATAAAAATCATAGTGAAAATTGAAGGATCAGATACTGATACATTTTAATAGGTGAATCAGGGTAAATCTCTTAACAGAGTGGTCCTCATAGGCCTATGTAAATCTCTTAACCAAGTGCTTACTTTGTTGTAAGATTTAAATCCTTTCACCAAGGTAGATTGTATAAGTTTGTAAACTCTTAACATGGCAGACCCTTCATAGGGTAGATCATCAGTTTATGATCAAACATTGTATCCCTAATAGGAAAACTTTAATACTATAGTAGTGAAGATTTGTGGGTGTCATCCCCACCCCAATTTTACCTTTCAAGGCTTTTTGGGTAACCAAAATCTTTGTGTTAGTTTTTCAATTTCATGGATGAAGTTAGATTGTTAGATCTATTCCAGTATTGAATTTTATATTTATGATAAGAAAGTTGAATTTATTTCAAAGTGCAAGTAGTAGAAGATATCTGATTCACCCCCCCACTCAGCATTTCACTTTCCCATATTAGATTTCCAACACCTTAGCCCTTGTGTTGTCCCAATTTTCCTTTCACCCAAGAAAGGAGGAAAATGGAGGCTTTGTACAGTTTATGGGGCCATTAACATTATTACAATCAGGTATAGATTTCCAATGCCTAGGATTGAGGATTTAATGGATTATTGAGGGGGGATTTTTTATTTTTCCAAAATTGATTTAAAGAGTGGATACCATCATATTAGAATTAGTGAAGGGGATGAATGGAAACCCACCTTCAAAACAAATGAGGGATTGTATGAATGGATGGTAATTACATTTGGGCTAAGTAATTCCCCAAGAAGCTTCATGAGGCTAATGAATGAAGTTCTTAAACCTTTCATAGGGAAATTTTTGTGGTTTATCTAGACGATATGCTCATCTTCAGTAAGACTAGGGAAGAACAGCTTAAACATTTGGATATGGTGTTGAGGAAACTTCATGAAGATAAATTTCTCATCAACCTTGAAAAGTGTGAGTTTTTGAAGCATAAATTGGTGTACTTTGGCTTTGTCATTTCAAATGGGATTCTTAAGATGAATCCTAAAAAGGTTGAAGCCATATTGGCCAACACCTAGGAGCATGGGGGAAGTAAGGAGTTTTCATGGACTCTCCATTTTTTATATAAAATTCATAAGGAACTTCAATCAGGTATGTGCACCCACATTGGACACAATCAAAGGAGGGAAGAAATGTATATTTTCATGGACATAGGCTACATACAAGGCTTTTCAGATCTTGAAGGTAAAAGTTTCTCAACAACTTGTACTTGTTTTACCTGATTTTAATAAGTTGTTTAAAATTGAATGTGAAGCAAGTAATATGGGGATAGGGGAAATACTAAGTCAGGAGGGAAGGCCAATTGCATTCTTTAGTGAAATATTGAATGAGATGAAAAGGAAATACTCATCATATGATCTAGAGATGTATGCTTTAGTATAGGCCCTTAAGAAGTGGAGACATTATCTCATTCCTAAGGAATTCATTGTCTATATTGACAATCACACATTAAGTTTTCTAAATAGTCGTGAAAATTTGAGCCATAGGTATATGAAGTGGGTGGAATTTATATAGACCTATACCTTCACCATCAAGCATAAAAGAGGGTAAGCAATAAGGCATCAGATGCCCTGAGTAGGAGGACAATGAAAATGCAATAAATTCAATTACAAAGTGTAGGGGTGGAGTCCTTGAAGTCCATGTATGAAGGGGATGAAGATTTCAATGACATTTATAATATTTGTACTAATTTTTCTAACTCTTGTAATGTGAAATATTTAGAGTTTTTGGTGCAAGAAATATTTTCTTTTAAAGGGAATCAACTGTGTGTTCCAAGATGTTCAATGAGAGACAATATAATCAAGGAAAAATATTGTGGAAGTTTATGGGGACATTTTGGATTGGATAAGACACTTGAACAAGTAAGGATATGTGATTCAAAAAGAAAGGTTAGTCCTATAAACCCTTATATCCAAGAGATCCAATGAATTTAGAGTCTTAGAACGAGACTTATAGCTTCCTATCTATAGCGTGCAATGTTAGAAATCTAATATATGGAAAAGTGAGATACTGAGAGGGAGGTGAATCAGATATCTCTTATTAATTCCACTTTGACATAAATTCAACTTACTTATCATAAACATGAAATTCAATACTGGAATAGATCTAACAATCTAAATTCATCCTTGAAATTGAAACACATAACACAAAGATTTTGGTTACCCAGAAACCCTTGAAAGGTAAAACTGGGGTGGGGATGACACCCATAAATCTTCACTACTACAGTATAAAGGTTTACTGTTAGGGCTACAAAATTAGATCATAAACTGATGATCTAACCTGTGAGGGGTCTGCCTTGTTGAGAGATTACAGATTTATGAAATCTACCTTGGTCAAAGAATTTAAAACTTACAACAAAGTAAGCACTCGATTAAGAGATTTACATAGGCCTATGAAGACCACTCTATTAAGAGATTTACCATGATTCACCTATTAAAATTTATCAGTACTTGATCCTTCAGTTTGCATTATAATGTTGATAATAGATCTTCTTCCAATACTTGTTTGATCTCCTCAATCAAATATAGCTCTGCTCTTCCCTTCACTTCTTTTCTCGGTCACTCTGACTGATCTCTGCCTATACCAAAATACTTCTTTGTTCTGTGTATATGAGATCTCCTTCATTACTTTTGTACATATACATCATTTTAGGGTTAAGATCTCATATTATATAGACAAAAAATCAACCTCATAGATAAATATCAATGATTTAGATTCTCTACTTATGCTACTTAAGCATTCTATTTTTCTAATAGGTTACATGGCATACATAGGGATTAATAATTATAAATACAATGAGTAATCAACTCTTTGTTTCCCTCAACAAAAATTAAATATTGTATAGATGTCAGCCACAATGGTTTACCTAAGTATTTGTGCCATTACAAACACATATAACAAAACTATCTTACTTGACATATGAAGTCTCTGACACTCAGCATTAATTGTTCTTCATATACTGGTTCTCAACACTAACTCTTCCATACAACTCGACATAAACTGCTCAGCAATTACTGAAGTACTCGGTGACCTCTGACTTGCTCGGCAATAACTACTATGTAATTATACAAAATACAAGTCTAGACATAACTCATCATTTACAAGATGGCTCGGTTGCAGTGATGACCGACGAACATTGCCTAGAAAATGACTAAGTGCTAGACACTAATGGACAACAAAACTTAGGGATCAACATGCAAGAATCATGTAGATAAAGATGGTGGCTCTCAAATGAACCCAATAAGAAAGTTCCCTGCAAGGTGCACTATAGAATGGAAGATTCAAGTAGATATGAAGCATGAGAGTGCAAGTATCTAGTATCTCCATGATGAATTCCAATGGAAAGTAATCTAAGATGAGATGCAATAGATACAAGATTAAGCTAAGATGAAATGCAAGAGTGTAAAGAAAGTAAATCTAAGCTAACAAGATAAAAGATTACTATCTGTTAGCTCTTTTTCATGTAGAATCGCCAATATAGTTTTCAAACTTGACTCTCAGGTTCTCAACTCCGGATTCTTACAGGGAAAAGGCTAATTGATAAGGACCAAGTCCTTCTTCTACTTCGGGCTCCATAGACCCAGGTGGGTGTACCTATCTTCAGACTCAATGCTCCACAATGATATTAATGGAAGTAAACATTCATTGCAGAAAAATGGAAAGTGTGACAAGGATAAACTCCTTCTTTTCGAGCTTTGAACTCGGGCAGGTTAACCCCTTTTAGATCTACTTCTTGAAAGGATCACAACACTAGTTTATATCCTTGATACAAACTTTATCTTCTCAATCGTTCAACATACACGAAAGTAAATTATTATTTAAGTTTTGTTGAGGGTGAGATCTCTGCAAAATCGAGGATAGACTAGTGCCTTATCTTCGGGTATAGAGTCAAACAGTAAAACATATACTTACAAAAATCTTCTAAATGAAACACAAACAAATCCCAGATGAAACGCCTTACAATTCATCCTCTCTTAACACATTTGATCATCAAATTCTTGCCAAATTCCTAAGCTCTTAGAGATTAACCTAAAGACATTACCCTTTCCTTGAAAGGAGCTATAGACCAAAATCACAGATACCTTGTAAATGGTATATCAAAACTACCTTATAGATTCAATATACAAAAGCCACATAATTCAAACAAGAAGACAATTGAAAACATGCAAGGGAATTCTATTGTATTCCAATAAAATTTCACTGTATCAATACATTTCAAAATTTGATAAAATATTCTAAGATTTCAACAATGGAGCCAAGCCTCTAAGGAATATTTTTCAACCTCTTTTGAAATGAACAAGGACTTACTACTTATACCAATCAGCCATCTTGGAATCCTCGAAAGGATGCAACAAGCTTCAGATGGCTATTAAAAGATCTTGCACTAAAAACAAGATTACAAATAGAGAAAGTTGTTTGCAACAACAGATTACAAATATCTATTTCCAACAATCCTGCAGGTGGCATCTTTATCTAAAGATATTTTAGAGTAGTTGCTAAATTTGTTGTATGAATGATGACCGCCATCTGGCTAATTTACATCATCCTTTTTTTGAAACCACTCTTCCTCCAATTCTGTGTCAGGTTCCATGCGTAATTCAAATTTGGCCAGGTGTCACATTCGTGTCTATGATAACTTGTTTGACATCTTTGTCCCTTTTTACCTTGACCTTCAAAGGTTTGGAATACTAACACCTGCCGCTTCTTCACTTGATTGCCCTTTCTTCTGAATCTCTTGATAGATATGTGGATTCCCAAGTCATGTAGGTTTCTTCACTTGGCCAATGAAAGGCAAGGACCTCATCTTTCTTTGAGGACAACTTTTCCCACTCAGCAACCAATTGATGAACTTCTATTCTCACATTAGCAAAGTATAACCTAGCATCCTGAAGGAGTTCAATAAAGTGTATGAATGGGGTATTATCATCTGTACATAGAATGTCATTTATTTTAGTCAGTACTTGTCTATCTATTTGCTCCATCCATTGACCTTTATCCTTGATTACCCCATCTGCCTTAATAAGACCAGGGAAAATTTGGAAATCATCTTGGAAATATCTTGTCCTTAAGATTTCTGACCTTCTTCTTATACTTTCCCTGTTTACCTCAAAGTCAAAAAGATCCTTGATAACCCTGTAAGTACTTGCTAGCTCAATATTTACAACACACTTATCCTTATTTTGATCAAACCATGACCTCAGAGTATCTTTCCTTGCAGTCCATCTTTCCAAAATTTTGTCCACAGTTGCCACCTCTTTCTGAAAAATCGCTAAGACATCTGGCAATTGTTTTGTAGATTTGTATATTTCTTTAGGTCTCACCTTTGCAAAAAAATGTGACACAACATCTTTTATCTTATCACCTAACCTATTCTTTACCTTTTGATCAATATCCTCTTCATCTATGGAAGGAGGAAAAGGGGAAGGGGGAAGTTCAATAATAGGGCTTGATGAGGAAGGCCCTGCAGAGGAGGAAGCTATCCGAATTTTCTCTGATAATTGTATTGGGCCCTGTTCTCCCAATTTCTTTCTTAAATCTGCAATCAGAATATCTCTCTCAAGAATCCCCTATTTCATCTCACCATAAACCTTCAAAACTATTTCCAGTTTTGCAGTGAGCTCATCCTTCTCTTTAGCTTCCTTTTTTGCCACCTTTGCTGTTAATTGTGCCGTGGTCATTACCATACCTGATGCTTCCACCAAAGATGTATCAGTAACTCTTCTTACAATTAAACTCCCTGAGAGGTCATCTTTGACAATTTGCTTTCCTTTATCACTTTCATTCTTCCTCAAAGACCACATTACCAATGCTTGATGATTATCACTGAAAGTGACTCCTTTAACAGCTTGTTCTGCTTCTTCTAGAGTCCTATGGAGAGGAGTGGTTTGTTTTCTGACTGCATCAAACACTACTGCATCAGCTATATCCCATTCTGGGAGGATCAGTACTCCTGACATCTTTACCATATCTCTTCCCTGTTCTGGAGTGATTTGTTTAAACTTTGCAGTCATCTCTGTTTTCACTTCTTCCTCTATAACTTGTAAATCCTTCTCCGGATTCTCTTCATGTCTCTTCTCACAGATTTCTTGAAATTGTTTGATGTTTAATTTCCAAAGAAATTGCATAAAGGCCCTAGTTTTAATAAAAGTGTCATCAACCAAAAATTCTTCACAAGCTTGCTTGATTACAGGGTCCAATTCAGTACCTGCTAACTCCCCTGCTGTTAGATCCAGCTTAGGTTCTTCTGGTAGCTCTGGCACTCCCTCATTTACTTCTTCATAAGTCATAAAGATCTGACCTAGAGCATCTACTTGTTGTACTTGTTCTGCAATCTCTTGGTCATCAAAAATTCTTATAGGAGACTGTGTGGGGAGTACTCCTTTTCCACATGAGCGGGTCTCTCTTCCAACCTTTTCCTTTTTGATGGGGGTGGAGAATAAATTATATCTTCATAAGTCTGAGGACGAGGAGAATCAGGGATCTCCACAATCTCCTTTTGTTTTCCAACCTGTTGTGAGGTTGATGGGATATCCCTTTTATCCATCTGCTTTTGCTAGCTCTGTTCTGGTATCACCACATTGTAACCAGTCTTCTTTTGTACCATATACCTCCCCGGGGGTAACCCTTTTGCAAACACAGGCTTGCTCAACAATTATCTAGCCTTTTCTAGATCATCCTTCATAACCTTTTCCTTCTTCTCATTTAAAGTCTGAAAAATATCCTGAAAACAATTCATGAGAGTGTCTATTTTCTTCCCCATTGGAGTTATGCTTTTCAGGGGATCCCATCTCGAATCAAATTGCTGGATAAAATCTAGTGTCTTCCTGTATACCAACCATTTTTCTTTCATAACCTCTTGTTCCTGTATCTTTGCTACATTCTTGATGATATCTTCAAGGAAATTAAAAATATGGTTGATCATGGCACACTTGGCTCTCTTTTTAAACATTTCATTATAGAAACCTTCTGGATCTGTTGTTCTAGCAATTGCAGTAGCCATATGGTATGGAGCCAGAATTTTATCCATGTAGACCCATCCACCCTTGGTAATTATGAATTGATGGGCAATGGTAACATTTGGGAATAAAGTTCCCTTGCCTTTCCCAGTGAGGGCACACTCCTCAATATCTCCTAATTGCCTCAAGAACTCTTCAATTCCAATCCTAAGGGGTACTTGATAGGGCAATATAAAAGGGGTCCCCCTGAAACCATACAACCTGATAACAGTTGATACATTGTAGAAAATAACATCTCCCCAATTGTGTATGATGTTCAGGTTCTTAGCAAACTGGTTTGGCCTAACAAGCTGTGCTAACATTGTTGGGATTCTTGGGTTATCTAAGACAAACAGCTTCCTGAGTCTAGCTGCAAAACATTTATCAAAATTGATGAAACTATGATCCTTCTTATCCCAGGTCATTGTGAGGCTCCATAGTTGGACTAGCATGTCTTCACCATCCTTCTTTCTCACCAATTCCATTTCTTGTTCAAAATAGCTTGCTCCTTTGAACAGAAACATGTACATTATGAAAGAGTACCAGCAAAAGGGCCTGTCACTTTCATTCTTTTGAATCTTTACTAATCCATTATGGATTAATTCAGCAATAAAAGGAGCAAAATCAAAAGTGATAGACACGTGTGCATGTAAAATTTGGATCATCATGCACATCAAGTGTATTGGCATCCTTTCACTAACATCCTCTCCAAAAACCTGACATAATGACCAATATGCACCCCCAGCTCTGAGATCAAAATATTCTATTTTAAAAGGCTCCGGAGTGTTCTACCCCACAACAACCATTTTTTCAATTTTGGTGCAGAAATCCTTCAACAACTTGCCTCTAAAATAGTTCCTTTGTGCATTGTACACTTGCCTTAGTTCTTCAAAGTTAATGCTTTCCAAACTTTCTGAGGGTTCACTTAACCCGAACACCTTCTTGATTTCTTTAGCCGAAACTTTAAACAATAACACTCCCTTTGCATCCCTAATTTCTTTAGTGATTGGATCATAATTCTTTGCAACCTGGGTCATCAAATCTACATCTAAAAAGACACCAGGCACGACAAGTTTTCCTAGGTCAGACTACCATATATTGCTTGCAAGGTGAGGGGCATTTCTCTGACTAAAACCTACTTTGAATAATTCCAGTCCTATGGTATCAGAGTCACCTCTTGTGTTGATAGTACCAATTTTGACCTCTCTAATAAAACTTGCCGTGTCATATAAACCTTCTGCTATTTTTACCCTAGGGTCTTTGGGAATCAAACTCTTATTTTTTACCGGGGTAGTGGAAGAGTCGGGAAGTAACTGCAATAAATCTTCGTGCAAACCTCTTTCACTATACTCTATTTTACCTGACAATTCTTTCCTTGGGGCCATTTTAAGGTTTATCTTTAAAAGGAACCTTTGCAAGATAGACAAAATACAAAACTGTGATTCTTTTAATAACGAAGCAAATCGCACAAGAATTTCACCAACCTTTTTTCTCAGAAACCCCCTGGGAATAGCAGCTAAACCTCAGAAATCTTCACGCCTGATTCTCTGCAAATTTTTGATCTCTTTGTGCTTCTGAAAGTGCGCAAAATTCTGATATATGAGCCACTAAAGTAGTCCTGTCAACAATTAATTTAGCACGATTGAAACAATTACTCCTCCGGAAGAGTGAACTATCACTTCTTCAATGGGAAGCCTCACTTCACACCATTTTATCTTTAGTTTGAATGAGAACCGTCGATCCTCATTAGCAGATGATCTAACAGCTTATCGCATGATCGCATGGCGTAAAAAACACTCACATGAACATGCGACTAACCGTCACATTACCTTTCTATTTTTGGCAGTCTCTTGTAACTTCCTTCGTTAAAATAAAATTCTATTCACATGATCGCATAGCTTAAAAGAAGCTCATGTGAACATGCAAAAACCTGTTAGCATTCACCGTCACTATCTTCTTTTATATCGTCGGTCCCACCTCGCCTTTGTCAATAAAGAAATTCCACGCTTGCAACACCTGGCAGAATGTCAGGTACTTTCTTTCTTTTCGAGCACCGGTGTCAGCTGAAGCTAACCAATGAGAAAACATTATTTATGCACATCTGTCAAAGGTTTCACCGGAGAATCGCACTTGATTCAACGCAAGATCAACGGCCTGTCGCATAATCACATAGCTTGGAAGATCCCATGTGATTATACGATAGCCGTCCGATCTTCCCTTTACTACTTTAAACCCTTGGAGATTCTTCTATTACCGGCCCTATTGTTCTTGACAAATAGAAGGCCGCCACTTGTGAGATACTTGTCAGTGGTCCCACCTTGTTTCCGCATCAGGCTTTTGTTATAAAATCAATGGTTATTTCGCATGTTCGCATGGCTTAGAAATATTCCATGCGAACACGCGACCGCCGTTAGATCTTCTTTGAAGATTCACGGTTGGATGAACTTGAAACATTAGAATACAAGGTAATTAGGTCATAAGAAATGTTATTTATACCACCGGGTTTCTAGACTTAGGAAGAAATGTAACCCCCGCGTAAAAATAAACGCATGTGCTCTTTAATGGACCTAAGTGACTTAAAAAGTAACGCTCGAAAAGAAATAAAGTAATTGACTTAGGATTTATTTTGAAAATGGCAAACATTTTGAGGTTTTTGACATGAATTCAAAATTCTTCAAGGAAAAGACCTAGGGTAAGGATTTTTGAAATAGGGTTATGAAAATTTTTTGAAGACATTCTGGCACTTGTACCTAGGACAACTTCACAGACCAGAGGAATAAACCAACGTTTGGACAAAAACCTCAGAAATTTAAGAATACTCCCAACACTATCCATGCTAATGAAACTATATTGACTAAGCTAAATGAAAGAAATTAAATAATAAAACTAAGATAAAATGATAATGCAATACTTCAAGATGTAATATGAGCTATGATGCAAAGATACCAAAATGCCAAGATGCTAGGATGCTAAGACTCCAAGCAACTGCAAGAATTTCTAAGATTCACCAAGAAGGAGGAGAGATCTTCCTTTTAAAGAAATTTGAAATGAGTGGACGGTCAAGATTAAGAGGCAAAAGAATGAGAAATGGTGGAGATTAAGTCTTGGTTGATCCATGTGCTCATGTCTTTAAGAGGAAAAAAGAAAATGCTAAGATTACGACGCAACACAATGAATGGTTGAGATAAAGAGGCAAAAGCCTTTTTCAAAGTCAAAAGATTCTATCTCATTGGAAAGTGCACTTTTCTTTTAATTTTAATTTTAATTTTAATTTTAGAAAAGTGATTTTCATGTGCACTTAGGATAAAGGGTTTTTTTTAATTTAATTAAAAGGGAGCATGTTCTTTTAATTAAATAATCATAGGATAAAGTGGTCATACTTTAGGATATAATCAAATAAATGATTAATTAATTAAGTAGAATTAATTTGATGAAAAGTAATGGTCTAATATTTTAATTTAATTTTTCATAAAGGGGGCTTATAGTTTACTAGACCAAAATTGGGTGATTAAAAGATGTACTACTATTGGCCTAAAATAAAAACATATGTTTAGAAGTATGTGGAGACATGTGTGGTTTTTCAAAGGGGTAAGGGGGCAGCCACCAATACAAGTTTATATCAACCATTGTCTATTCCTTCCAGCCATGGGTGTATGCACCCTAAAATGGTCGTCTAGACTTTGGGACCCCATTTAGCAATTTATCAAATCCCTGAATCAATATTTTCAAATATCAACAAAATCAATTATATCAATTTCCTTGATCAAATCATAATCAATTCAATATTTCTTAAGGTTTGAGCCTTATTTAATTTAAAATAAATAAAAATAAAAATCGTATTTAATTAAGAGAACATGCTCCCTTTTAATTAATGAAAATCTCTTTTAATTAAATAATAAAATCACTTTATCCTAAACTTTTATTTAATTAAAAGGAATTTCCTCCCCTTTTATTTAAATAAAAAAACTCTATTTTTCTTCTTATCCTATGTTGCACAAATAAAGCATTATTCTTATTTTATAAAAAAGGAAAAAACATTTTTTGTCTTATGTGGGACACAAAAGTCAACTCTTATTTTCTCATTGGAGGATATTTGTGCACAAGGATCAAGCTTCTTTTTTTCTCCACCGTTGATTAATTCTTTTGCCTCTTAATCACAATGGTCCATTCTTTTTCATTTCCTATAAAAAAAGAGCTCTCTTTCTCATTTTCATATCTTAAGTTTTCATGCTAATGTTATGTTGTAGGTTTTCTAAGTCATTTGGAGCTCTTTGAAGACATTCTTGCATTCAAGTTTTGAAGACATTGTTGTTGCATTTCATTTAGCTTGTTTTCTTACATCATAGTTGCATGATAATGATATTTTTAGTATAGATTTTCTTTATGCAATAGATTAATCTCACATAGCTTAATAGGAAGATTTGTAACACTTGTATTTTCCTTTCATAGCATAACTTGCATCTTTCATTCTCATAGATTAGTTTGCATTGCATTGCATCCATATTGATTTCATTGGAGATATTGGCATTTTTTTCCTTGTCTTTGATTTAAAATCTCTCATTGTATGGTTGACTAGCAAGGTTATGAGTTTATAGCTCTAGCTGAGAGCAATTTTACAAATCTTGCAACTCCATGCATAGAGAGCTATGGATCGATTTATGAGGGCTCATTCTTGAGTTTTCTTGCATGTAAGGATTCATAGAAGTGTGGTCACATTTTCACCATACATTTTTGGTGCCCACTGTGGGGCAACCCACTTTTACATGTTGGTTTTGATTATTTTTGGAGCTAACCCTTGTGCAGATTTGTTTGGAGATGGAAAACCCTAAATTTTTAAAGATTTGATCATATCTCCCAAACAGCTTGGTGTTTTTATTTGAAAATGTTTTTTCAGGTTAGCGACATATTAGAGAAGCTCCAAAAAAAAATTAGATTTTTTGGAGGTGATTTGTATTTTTTAAGATTTTTTCTTGATTTTTCATAAAAAATTGATTTCTGGCGCAAATCAATGTATTTTTTGGAAATGTTTACATTTCTGGAAAGATCTTAGAATTCTACAGGGGGTCCATTCATTGTGTTTTTAATTTAAAAATCATATCATAGCTCATTTGGTCAATTTATAAAAATTGGTCTATTTTGGTAAAATGGGTCTCTAGGGCACAAATGAAGAGATTTTTTTGAAATTTTTACATTTTTGGAAATCTCTCTAATTTTTAACAGAGGTCTCTTTTCTGCATTTTGGGTTTAGGGTCTGAATTCATGTGGTAAAAATCAGATCTTGTTGACTAGGTCAAATGCAAAAAAAATAAAATTTTGTGATGGGTATGCACTTATTTTTCATTGTTCAATGCATGATATGAGTTATCATTTAGATTATTTACTAGTTATCATTGCTCCTAATAATTGATTTTCAGATCTAACCCTAGGGTTTGCATAAGTTGGATATACATTGCATATCTTGTTTGTTTGTTTCTTGTCTTGTTCATTTGAAGGTGCTCTTGCTTTCATGGAAAATGCTTAAAACAAAGCGTTGGACTTGAGGTACTTTTTTCCATCTCTACAACATTTGGATTTTGAGATTAAAATTGAACCTCTCATGTGTTTGGCTTGAGTGTTTATATGCTTTCATAGAACACATTTCAATTGATGCTCTTAATGGGAAATGAATGAACATAAATTTGCTTTCATACAAGTTTGTGTAAGTGAATGCTTGTGTTTAAACCTTAAGTAATTCTTGGTTCCAATATCAAATATCTCATTGAGTGATTGAGGGCATGGATTCATTTCTTATTTACATAAGGAGTTAAATGCACCACTTTGTGGACTCACTCTATGTTTGCTTGGAAAGTTAAATATTCCATTGATTCAACCCTTTATCATTTGTGAGTAGTATTGATAAGCAACTTTAGATTACTTGTGATTGATCTAGATTGCTATCTTGGGTTATTGGACTTGCTAATCCATTGGCCCCTCATTTCTTCCATGTGGTTGCAAGATCAGCGCCATATTAAAGGGGAGGGGTCTACAGGAAAGAAGCGTTAATTGCTCCACTAGGCAACCCTTTTGTGCTTTTGGAACTCACTTGTTTTCTAAGGTGTGGACTCACTTTGAGTTGATGTGAGAAGTTAAATATTCCACTTTTGGGCTCACTTTAAACTGGTGTGAAGAGTTAAATGTTCCACTTTTGGACTCACTTTGAGTTTGTGTGAAGGGTTAAGTGTTTCACTTTTTGAACTCACTTCACATTCTCTTGAAGGGTTAAATGTTCCACTTTTGGACTCGCTTCACATTCTCTTGAAGGGTTAAATGTTCCACTTTTGGACTCGTTTCACATTATCTTAAAGCTTTAAATGTTCCACTTTTGGACTCACTTCGTATTCACTTGAAGGGTTAAGTGTCCCACTTTTGGACTCACTTCGCATTTACTTGAAGAGTTAAGTGTTCCACCTTTAGTGCTTTAAATACTTTTGATAGTGAATTACTTAGTTTTTATTTCTAGAAGGCCTGCTTGGGGACACACCACCTCAAGGGATGACCTTAAGTTCTGTGTTCCGATGGAGTATAAATATCAGGAGGTAAATCCAAAGACACCTCTATTGGGAATTGAGTTTGATATCACTCTTGGCTAAGCCTCAAAGAACTTTATACCTTTGAGAAGTGAAGGAGGAGATTTGGGTTACCGTCTCCCCCTGACTGTGTGATTTTGGATTCTTCTCATCTACGGATTTGGGCCTCACGTACCTTGCGTATATCAAGGACTCCTTTTAGAAAGCCATGTATATCCTTGTAGACAGCTTGATAAGGTGTTGTTGTGTTCTAAGTGCCTGCTAAAACATTGTCAAGAACATACACAAGTAGAACCTTTAAGGAGTAGAAATACTAAGTCACTATACTTGTTCATGTGCAAGGTTGCTTTGCCCCTTGCTCATTGTTTGAAGGTAATTGCTTGCTTGAACTCCTTGATTGCTATCTTATGTGCTTGATAAAATGCTGGAAATCTATTAATGTGTCTGATTAAACCACAAAACAACTGAATACTTGAGTTGAAACACCCAACTTTTTTACAGCTTGCTCGACATTAGAGACTTGTTTTGACTTTAAATCTCTGGTTTTTTCCCTCTAGGAATAGCATCAATTGGTTTACAAGGCCACTTTGGAAATAGTTGTCAGGTTAGAAGGTTATTCTTGGTGAGAAATATTATCTCTAGAATTGTTAGCTACATTCCTAGAGAATTTTAGTGCTCTTATTGTCCAAATCACTTTCATTTAATCAATTTTAATTCTATTTTGGCCTAGTCCAACCTCCTGATTCAAAAGTGCAAAGATATTCATCCTTTGATTTTAGCACCTCTTTGACAGTGTTGGTAAAGCCCCTTTATTTCTATCTTTTCATTTCATTTTGGACAATAGAGAACTTTGATTATCCTAGTTTGGTGTTGACACTTTGTGAGGTCACCCTATCATTAAGAATCTCTTTCTTTCATGTCAGTTACAACAAGGTACCAAGTCAATCAAGGAAAGTGACCCCCTATTGTCTTTAGCTAGTTACCACCAGTTAAGACTCGTCAACAGCACAAGGGAAAAGAACCCCTTTTTGACCAATCTCCTAAAAGTGAATCCGAGGTTTGTTTTGATCCAAAAGGTAATCCTGGTGAAGTGAGAACCTCTTTAGCACCACTTTCATCAAGTATGGACATGAGTTACACTTTCACTCGACAACAAAGAGAAGCCATGAATCAAACTCTTGAGGATATCTTCCAACTGCATAAGAGAGAGTAGGGTGGTTCTTCACATGATAGTCCACCCGAGTCACCTCCCAACAATGCAAGGTATTTTGATACTCACCAACAAGCTGAGAGACATTATAAGAAACCTCACTCAGATTCAGGGTCAAAACATGAGGACCAGAACAACAAATCTAGTGACCATCACATCAACGCAACCAATGCAATAAGACATTCAAGACAATCTTCTCCACTTAAAGATACCTCTCGGTATGCAAATACCAGGTTGAAAAGCATTGAAAGGGAGAAGCAAGCCTATTTGGATGAACAAGCTGCTAAAAAAGATAAATTTAGACAAGTAGAGGAAGAGGAACGTGCATTATTGAACATAAGAAAGAGAGTCGCCCAAGAAGAAGAAGATAGGCTCTATGCACAATAACTCCAAAAGAAATTTAATGGGAGGGGTACCAATAGTGGGACCAACTCACCCCCATCTACCCCTTAACCAAGTCCTAAAAGAAGTTCAAGGACGCCCTCAAGATCTCCAAGTCCTCACGGTAGAAGGACTTCCAGATATGATCACCATAGGAGACAGTCGTCTCCTAGACTTTCAAAATAACCCTCCCAACGATCACATCATGGCTCACAACATGGAGGAAGTTATGCCAACTTCGATCATATAAATTTTATGACTATGCAACAAGAACCATCCTTTCAAGCATATGTAGAAAGGTATGTGAAAAAAATAAGGATCAGTTCCTAGAAAGTCTCATCAACAAAGGTGCTAAGGTCCCATATAATTTTGATGTGGACCAAAAAGTAAAGAAGCAAGATCCGTCAACTAACGAGGTGATCAAACAACTACAAAAGGACATGGAAAGGATGAGAGCTCCTAAGAGCACATTTAATTTGGATTCCATATGTCCCAACCCAATTGATAAGAGTGTGGTGTTGGTTGAGTTTCCTAAGAAAGTGGAGTTTCCAAACTATGACAAGTATGATGGCGTTGGTGACCCTCATGACCATGTTAGATAGTTCTATATAATGAGCTTTTTTTTTCACCATGAAGACTCCTACTTGATGAGATTATTCCCAAGGAGTCTCAAGGGTCAAGCCATGGAGTGGTTTACTAACCTTACTCCTTCAGTTAAGACATTCAGGGAGCTTGTGAAAAGATTTGTTCAACATTTTGCTTACAACTTATCAAGGTTAGTCACCATGCTTGATTTGTGCAAACTCAAGCAGAATCAAGGGGAATCCTTTGTTACCTTTCTATAAAGATGGAGATGTTTTTGCTCAAAATATCCAAAGACAATTCCTGAGGAGGAAAGAATAGACATCATTGTGAGCAACTTGGTACCAGAATTAAGGTATGAAGTAAGGAAAATCTCATTTAATTCTTTTGATACCATGGTAGCAGTGGCGTGTTGCATAGAGGATGTCCTGAAAGAACAAGGAATTTTGGCCAAAACAACTAACAACAACAATGGCCAAAACAATAATAATAATGGTAACAAGGACAAAAAGACCTCCTATTGGAATAAGAATAAGCAAGTGGTCAATGACGGAATTGTTGACTCATCACAACCTAAGAATGAAGGAGTTCTTAATCTCTCTAATGCAATCCAAGCCATGAAGCTGCAAACATCTTTGGCACAACACGAGAATAAACCCAAGTATCAAGGGAGACCTAAAATAGAAAAGAGACAATTTACCAAGCTTGGGGACTCCTATGCAGACATTTTCAAGATGTTAATTGGTCATAATTTGGCACAACCTCAGGATCCTGCAAAGTTCCGCATACCAGATCCTAAGCCTCATTGGTGGGATGAGAAGGCTTTTTGTGTCTTTCACAATGGAATTGGACATGATATAGAAAATTGTTTTAAACTTAAGCATCTTGTCCAAGATCTTATTGCAAGCGGAAGATTGCAAGTTGATGGTTTAACCACTAATGCAGATCACAAAGCTTTTAAAGAACCCTTGCCCAAATATGAGAAAGGAGAGAATTCTAACAACAAGAACGGCAAGGCTGCTATCAACTACACCTACACAAATGTTGAAAATGTTATTAATATGCTTGAAGTTGTTGATGACAATGTCAACATGATGAGAGGGAAAGACCCTTATGGATATAATGTGGATTCAGCTCCTATGCTTGATGAAGGACCCGTTGTGGTCCTAAGAGGTCCTCACTCACAAAGGATGTCTCAACCCCTCAATGCTGTCACTAGAAGCCAGTCTCAAGCTCCCATTGTTATTAGAGGTCCTAGCTCTAGTAAATCTAAGCAGCCAGTGTCAAAAAGTGTTCTTCCTAAATCTGTTGTTGGTCCTGAGTTGAACTATAATCTTGTTGACCAATTACAACGTACACCAGCGCATATTTCAATCTTTGAACTCTTGGAATTGTCCCCTAAGCATAGGTGTGTCCTTGAGGATGCCTTGCGAGCGGTTAATGTCCCTAATGATATAGATGTGGATCAATTCTAGAATATGGTCAACCACTTGGCCAGCCCTCACTACCTTACATTCTTAGATGAAGATGACAAGTCATTAAGCCACCCACATAATTTGGCCCTTCACATAGAGGTTATGATTCACAAGACCCATGTTAGGCATGTGTTGATAGATGGGGGTGCAGGGCTAAATATATATACCATGAGTTTGTTGAAGGCTCTAGGATATTCTAAAGAATTCATTGACACAAGGAAGAAGATAACTATCAAGGCTTATGATGAAGTAGAATGTAGTTCTAAAGGATTGGTTGTTCTTCCTATCCGAATTGGTCCTGTAGAGAAGGATATTTTGTTTCAGATTGTTGATGTCGGTCCTTTGGCTTATAATATTTTGTTAGGTAGACCATGGATACATGAGATGCAAGTGGTCCCATCTACTTATCATCAGTGTGTAAAGTTCCCCTACAATGGAATAGAAGTCTGCATACCTGGGGACAGCACACTGTCAGTCAACACAATTTCAGCAGGGTCTCACATTCCTTTGAATAGGGAGGCTAACACTTTTGATACTGCATTTGAACAATGCAAGAATAAATTCAAGACCATAGATCTTGGTATGGGGGATTACAAATTGGATTCATTCACAAAATTGCCAATTTCCCCTAGGTCTTATGGAAAACCCTCTCAAGATATGAAACCCTCATCTTCAGCCATGACATTATTCGACAAGTTTATGGAATTCTTAGTTCCGATTCAAGAGGAAAAAGAAGAGGTTGTTGTTAGGGACTGGATTTACCGAGAAGAGAAATACCTACATAATGAGAATTTTGTACCTTCCCCTAGAACTTATGGGAGGGGATATACATTGGTCAAGAATATGGGTTATCTGGGACATGGTCCCCTTAGTCATAGGTTGGATGCTAAGGCTGAACCTCTTAACCATGCCCTTTTTGGATGAAGGAATAAGTCAACAGTTGGCTTAGGTTTTGAACATAAGAAACAAAAAAGTGTCCCTATCTCAGCTACGATGGATAGTGACAATGACTCAGACTACACACTTGATCTCTCTAATCAGCAAGACATGTCTGATGATTGGGTGCCTTCAACAAATCTCCTTTGGGGAGATTCAATAGATTTACTGATTGACGGTCCTACTATCCCAGCTACGATGGATAGTGACTATATGAATGCTAGATTGACAATGGAAAGTGTTGCTATCCTAGCTGCGACAGATAGTAATAGTGCTAGTGTTGGAGAAGGGGAAACTCTTCCCAATCTTAAGGCTTCTACATCACAAAGCCCAAATAATGATTCAGAGATAGACTCACATGAGTTTGAATGGGACTCACTTTCAGATGCAACAGTTGATTTGGACATGGATGTTGTCCATACTTATAGTACTCAACCCAATGTGACCAACGAGCCTAGTGTAGGACTAGAGGATTGGACTCCTCGACTTGCCTTAGTGGATGATGCTTCATTTGGTAGGACAAATCCTGACTCGGGTATCTTAGGAGGGGACTTGATGAATCCCGCTTGTATGGTCACCAGAGATAACACCTTCCACATACACAATGTTGAACTAGTCATTGACCTACCCCTTGTTCATTTCCACCTAATTGACTGGTCTTAGCGACTTCAAGAGCCTAAACTCCCCACTTTTCAGAATGACTACGAAATTGCCTGCCATCTGAATGCTCTTGAACCTGTAGTCTCTTCCACCAGTGAACTAACAACAAGTATCACGGAGCCTGATATTAAGTACCTCAGTCTAAAAATAAAAGAAAAAGAAAAAAAGAAAGATGGTTCTGATGGCGAAAACCACTTTGTGGCGGTGTCAAAACCCAAAATAGTAAAAATAAAAGATGTATCCGAAGGTGAAAACCTTTTTGAGGCACCCAAGGATGGGGTACTTAATAACTTGCCAAGTTACTTCCAGGACAGGTCATCGGTTCTCATTGAGCCCACACAACTAGTGAATTTGAATACAGAAGAGGCTCCCCAAATAGTGCACCTAGCTCAGTCTCTATCAGTTGGAGAAAAAGAGGCATATACAAAGTTTTTGCAAAAGAAGAAAATCAACTTTGCTTGGACATATTCTGATATGCCAGGGCTTGACACTGATCTTATTATGCATCATCTATCTATAGCTCTAGGAATAAAACCAGTTAAGAAAAAGTTGAGGAAAATGCATCCTCATATAGCTCTTCTTGTTAAAGCTAAATTAGAAAAGCTCTTACGCGTAGGATTCATTCGAGCTATTGACTATGCTAAGTGGATCTCCAATATCATTCTAGTTTCAAAACATGATGGGTCCATTCGCATTTGCATAGACTTCAGAGACCTCAACAAAGCATGCCCAAAGGATGACTTTCCACTCCCAAACATAGACATGATAGTGGATATGATGGCAGGTTATGAGATATATTCCTTAATGGATGGGTTTTCTGGATACAACCAGATAAAAATAGCTCCCGAAGATCAAGAGAAAACAACTTTCACATGTGCATGGGGAACCTATTGTTGGAACGTCATGCCATTTGGCCTAAAGAATGCAGGAGCAACATACCAACGAGCTATGACCATAATTTTTCATGATATGATGCATAAGAACATGGAAGATTATGTGGATGATACCTTGGCTAAATCAAGAAAATGGGATACACACCTCGATGATCTGGAAGTAATTCTAGATCGCATGGCATAGTTTCAGCTTAGATTGAATCCAAAAAAGTGTGCATTTGGAGTTGCCTCAGGTAAACTCCTAGGATTCATAATTTCAGCAAAAGGAATAGAGGTTGATCCTGAAAAGGTCCAAGCTATCTTAGATATGCCACCTCCAAAGAACATAAGTCAAATGAGAAGTCTTCAAGGATGACTCCAATCCATACGGAGATTTATTTCACAACTTGCAGATAGAGCACAACCTTTCAATAAAACATTGCATAAGGGAGTCACATGTGTGTGGAATGAGGATTGCCAAAAGAGCCTTGATCAAATAAAACAGTATTTGGCTAATCCTCCAATTTTGATGCCTCCTATTCTAGGGAAACCATTCAAATTGATTAAATGAAAGTGATTTGGACAATAAGAGCACTAAAATTCTCCAAGAATGTAGCTAACAATTCTAGAGATAATCTTTCTCACCAAGAATAACCTTCTAACCTAACAACTATTTCCAAAGTGGCCTTGTAAACCAATTGATGTTATTCCTGGAGGGCAAAAACCAGATATTTAAAGTCAAAACAAGTCTCTAATGTCAAGCAAGCTGTAAAAAAGTTGGGTGTTTCAACTCAAGAATTCAGTTGTTTTGTGGTTTAATCAGACACATTAACAGATTTCTAGCATTTTATCAAGCACATAAGAAAACAATCAAGGAGTTCAAGCAAGCAATTATCTTCAAACAATGAGCAAGGGGCAAAGCAAATTGATAAACCTGATCAAATTGATTAAATGAAAGTGATTTGGACAATAAGAGCACTAAAATAGGAGATAAAAATCGAAAGACAAAATCACCACCGTCGCTGCTAGGTGATAATCAAGTCTCAAAATAAAAATCTCAAGCTGAGCTGAAGGATAAAGCTGAATCAAAGATTAAAGCTGATAGGTACTACCCCCTCGGAATCGAAATCAAAATCAGATAGAGGAGAACAACAAATTGATAAACCTGATCAAGTCACAATAAATCATAATCGAATGTAAGTATTGATTTTATAATGGGACTTCCAAGAACACAAAAGGGGTATGATAGTGTCTTTGTGGTTGTGGATAGTTTCATTAAAATGACACCTTTTTTCCATTTAAAAGTACCAATGATGCATTTGACATATCATATCTCTTCTTCAGGGAGGCGGTCAAGATTCATATATTTTCATCAAGCATAATATCAGACAAGGATGTGATGTTTTTGGGTCACTTTTGGAGGACCTTATGGAGGAAGTTGGGAACTAACTTTTCCTCTAGTTCTACCTACCATCCACAAATAAATGGGAAAATTGAAGTGGTAAATAGATATTTGGGGAATTTGTTAAGGTGTTTGAGAAAACAACACAACCAAGCATGGGATGTCATACTTCCACAAGATGAGTTTGATTACAATGATTCCATGAACAAGAGTACAGGGAAAATTCCATTTCAGATTGTTTATGGAATGAATCCTAAGGGGATTTTGGAACTCGGGGAGTTACCACAAGAACTCATGGTTAGTACACAAGGAGAGAGCTTTGTTGAAGCCATGAAGGAAGTTCATGATCAGGTCATGGAAACCTAACAACAAAATGACATTAAATGCAAGGAGCCGGTAGATAAGAGAAGAAGCGATGTGAAATATCAATTAGGGGACTTGGTATGGTGACATTTGAAGAAGGAAAGACTACCAAAAGGGAGATATACCAAAATTATGATGAAGAAAATAGGACGTTGTGGAATCCTCAAGAAAGTTGTACCTAATGCATATGAAATAGAACTACCTCCTAATTTAGGGATTTCTCCAATCTTTAATGTGTCTAATCTTTTTCCTTTTAAGGGTGATGTCTCTATAGGTGAACAAGGTGAATAGGGAACATTTTATGAGGACTGCAAATAGGAACTACCTCTAACTTAACCCAAGGAGCTAAAATGCATTTTGGATACCAAGATAGTCAAGAAAACTAGGAGAAATGACTACAAGGCATAACTAATGAAATGGAAGGAGTTACCTACATCAGAATCTATTTGGATGGATGAATATAGGGGATCAAGGAACATGGAAGAAATCTATAAGAAATCATATCAAGAGGAATTTGAGAGCTTTTTGGCTGGAGAGTTTTGTGCAAGGGCACCCTTTGATGACCTAAGAATGGTTCTTTTCTATATTTTCATATGTGTAATTGTAAGAACAAATTTAGGAAAAGGTTTTCATATTTTTTCATGTGTCTAATTTTAAGGGGGACGTCGGGATATTTTTAATATGTAATGGACCCATTTTGTAAGGTGATTGTCTTGATTGGCACTTTATAAGCCATTTGGTTAATCTTGGTCAAAGGGGTTAGTAGATGTATAGGAAGGGTAGGATATTGTTATTAGGATGTTTTGGATCATTTTGGATCCATACATGATGTTTCCAAGTTTAATTGGATAGGGGAATGCAAAGTTGTCAAGTATGATGAAAGTTGTCAATGTTAACATTGACAAAATCGATAATATTTAAACAAAAGTTGCAAATCAAGTAAAATGGTCACAAATATTCAAAATTCATTTGAGGACCATTGTTTGGAAGCTGAGGGAACATTAAATAATTCCTTAGGGATCGAAGAGATGGGTTGTTTATGGTTTTGGTATATTCAAGATAAATAAAACACTAAATTTTCCTAGTTTTATGCGTTGTTTTTGTTTGTGTATGGTCTGGTACAGATCTTTGACATTGAATTCTCATCATGGTTGTGTAGAATAGAGAATTTTATTTCAATTTATTTTTTTTGAAGCCTTGACATATTCCTACTAAGAGATCCAAGTATTTTGGTAATAATAGTCAGAAAACCCTCAATAACCTAGGGTTTGATTGATTCCATGTAATTTGGGGCACATTCCACCATTAGAAAATCATGGCCTCGATGGAAAGTGAGGCCTAATAATGTAATCTAAGACTAAGTTGGTATTAGAATAGGAGGATAAGGGGTTAATGAGAAACAAGAAGCCCAACCGGGCATCTCTATGTCACTGGTTAAGGAATTATGCAAACAAGTGCAATAGTCAAATAAATGACTAGGTTGGTCAAGATATGAGGGTTGAATAAGAGGTTTGGAATATATATTGAAGTTTTACATGGGTTTTTTTGACAATAAAAGTCTATTTTGTTGTAGCTAGTTTGTAAAATAGGCTTAATTGGTCCTATTAGGCCTACCTGGGTAAGTGTAGTTTGGTGGGTAAGTGATTAATTGGAGTGGAAATATTTGGGTATGTTGTCAAGGGCCCAAAAGGGTATTAAAAATTATAGGTTTCTTTCCAAGGTGTTTGGAAGAATCAAAATTTGTTGCTACAAAATTGAGAAAGGAGACCTAATTGGTTACTAGGCCTAATTAGGACTTTGCTGATTTGAATGATTAGAAGGGAAGGAGGGTTACCACCTATATAGTTGGAGTCTCCATGCCATAGGAAGGTTTAAAAAGTAGTCAAATCATGCATGAGATGTTAGGAGGCATATTTGGCACTTGGAGTGAAGGGGTGACACCCAGAGGTTAAATGGGATCCTTTGGAGAGACAAGAAAATGAAGTATTAACAACTTGATTTACTTGTAAAGAGTCTTGGAGGATCTTTGAGTTTGAAAGAGATTATTGGAGTCTAGGATAGGAAGTTCTTGAAGGAAAAGGATATGAATCTAAGATAACATCATTGGTTACAAGAGAAGTGTGGTGTAAGAGTACTCTTTATAATCTCTTTGCATCGCATAATAAGCATATTATTTTGTTCAATGAAATAGACATTAAATATTTTTATCAATTTTAAAACTAAAGAAATATGCATTTAGATTACTAGAAAAATGTAATTTACAAAATAGGAAAAATGGTAGTTGTTGTTGGTGGAAACATTTTTTTTTAAATCACTAGTTAAAACTAGAAAATGTGAATGATTATTAATAAGAGCTTCTAATTGTACTGTGGATAGTGGAGCATGTGTGGATTCCATTTTGTCAAGTTGCATCATCTATTTTTTGGGATTATAAAATATTAAAAGGCCAGTTTTCCTATGATTGTAGAATATTAGATCATTCCATCTCCCAACAACATCATATGTCAAATAGTATTTTGGGTGCATATTAATAACACACATTATTAGTTTTGATGCAAACTAAAAATCTTAAATGAGATTGAAACCTCATTTAAAGTGGGCATCTAAGTGTATATAAGTTTTGATAAGGTTGTGCTTTTATTTGTTGATACAATTAATTACAACTCTCCAAATATTAAAGCATTTCTTATATGGAGTTATAAATATAATATCTTATATGTCTATATAAATATATCTAAAAGTAAGTATGCTCATATAGATCCCTCTCACAAAAGTTATTGATTCTAACTTTTATCACATATATGATCTATTATGTTAAAATATTTCAAAAAATAATCTTTTTAAAAATTGAATCTCAGTTATTAAAATCAAACACAATGTTCTATAGTTATCCATTTTACAACCAATAAGATAGAGAATTAAAAAAAATGTTTAAGATTGAATTTTTTTTAATCGCATTTACTTAAATGGGAAATTTGTGTCTACCCAAGGAAGCAACTAGTTTCTAAATGTATTATTTGGCTTCACCTGAAAGTGGTAAATTTAATTAATAATTATAAAATTTATTTGAACTTGTTCCTATTTTCTTTCTTTTATACCAAAGTTATTTAATGCAACTAGTTTTTCGAATTACTATAAACTATGCATGTGTGAAGAATACCAATATTTTTTTAAAAGTTGAATGCTCCTGTGATATGTTTTATTTAGAAATTTCAATTATAAAAATGACAAACACATTCAAAAAAGATAATTAAATTTAGTTTTTAATATCCATTTAATTTCATGCTATACATGAGGTATTATAATATAATATTCAAATCAATACTTTCTACCAACATTATTAAAATAACAATAATAAGAAACCAAATACACATTCATTCTACAAACTTCATAGAGAATGAGATTAGAGAAAATCTCTTAGATAAAAGGGAAGGGGAAGGGAAAGGGAAAGGAGTATAAAAATCCTTTATTAAAAGATCTTTGCTCAAATAGTTTGATCAAGAATGACAATAATGTCATCCATGATCTTGAAACATTTTGTTCTACATTTTTTGTTGAAACACAATATTACAATAACAATAAAAAAACCAAATCCAAAGCTCAATCCAGTTACTATCTCCCACCATAAATGTTCCTCCCACTCTTGTTTACTCACATCTTCATTATAAATATTGTTTGAAGGAGTAGATGAACAACTTTTGTTGATTTGGAGTCCAAAAAGATATCCATTGTTTGAAAATGACGGTCCATCATATGTTAACCATTGTGCTCCTTGTGGTATTCTACCTAAAAAATTATTACAAGATATGTTCAAATAACTCAAAAATGTGAGAGATTGTAGCTCTGTGGGAATATTTCCAATAAGATTGTTATCAGAAAGATCAAGTGACTCCAACTGCACAAGATTTGCAAATGAAGTAGGAATCTTTCCATTGAGGTGATTTCTTGACAAATTGAGAATCCTTAGACCAACGAGGAATCCAATGTCCATAGGAATATCACCTGAGAAGTTGTTATTTGAGAGATCAACACACCGAACCCATTGCAAAGTTCTCACATATTCTAGATTGAGCCCTTTGTTGTTTATTACTATCTTATCTAAGTATATTCTTGAATTTGTATGCTGAAGGAAGAAATCAGCACCTTTTGTTTGATTTTCCATTGCTCTCAAGTTTCTTAAGCTATTTGGAATAGTTCCAGATAGATTGTTAGCTGACAAAATCAAGACTTGAAGATTTTGTAATTTTGTCAACTCTAATGGTATTCTACCTTTGAATTTATTAGATCTCAACACCAAAATTTGAAGGCCAATTAACTTCCCTATCCAATTTGGGATGGTTCCTTGCATATTATTATATCCCAAATCTAGAACATCCAAATAATTGCAATTTTGAAGTGATAATGGAATTGACCCTTGTAGTTTGTTACCTCCTAATTTCAATGTTTTAAGACAAACCATTGTCTTCATCTCTCCTTCCAAATTATTATTTTCTAGATTTAACACTTCTAGTGTTGATGAGAAATTCCCAAAACTTGCAAAAATATTCCCTATGACTTTTTTATTTGATACATCCAGAACCTCCAAGTGATGTCCTCCACAAATATAATTTGGAAAGGGACCGGTTATATTATTTTTTGCAAGTGACAAATAATTGAGTTTTCTTTGGCCATACTCACCATTTTTTTCTGAAATGATGCCATCAAATTGATTCTCAGAAATGTCTAAGAATTGGACATCAGGATGAGGTGCAAATACTTTCCCTTGTAACTTATTTCTATGCAAGTCAAGATTTTGAGCAGCAAAATTACTAAACTTCTTCCTCCAAATTTATTACAAGAGAGATTGAGTGTATATAAGGGTGTAAGACCCCACAACCAATCTAGAATATTTCCACGGAGAGAATTGTTGGACAAGTCAAGATCTTGTATGATGTATTGAGTTGATATGAAAGCTAGGAAATCACCATCCATATTACAAGTACTCAAGTACCAGTATTTAAGATAAAACTTGGGGATCCAAGAACCTTCAAATTTTACTCTCAAGAGATTGTCAGAAAGACTTAAGTAATATAGTTTTGAGAAATTTTCTAGATGAGAGAGTAAGAAAGTGCCACTCAAAGAGTTATTTGAGAGATCAAGTATGTGAAAAGATGAGAGGTTACCAAAATTAGATGCCAAGCTTCCATTTAATTGGTTTGACCCGAGCCAAAGATATGTAAGCTTTGATAGTCCACTTAAAGAGCTCGAGGGAATGTTTCCTCTTAATGAGTTGATGGCAATGTTAGGAATGGGAACATTGAGAGGGGGGGTGAATCAGTGTTCACTGAATTATATCTTTTTACTTAATTTGAATCTTTTATCTTAAGTGCTTAAGTACTAAAACATAAACAAGATAAACATGCATAACACATAACACCAATATGGTTATGGGGAAACCCAAATAGATAAAAACCCCGGTGGGAATTGACACCCACTAATATTCTGTACTAGTGTTTTATGATCCTTGTTAGAAGATCCTTAACCCTGTTAGGAGTTTCTTTACAATGCATTAAGTACAGTAGACCTTGTCAAGGGTCAGACCCTGTTAGGATTCTTTTAGAATTAACCCTGTTAGGGGTGAGGATGCACTTTCTGAGAAAACACTGCTCAAAGGGGTGAAGGCTACAACCTTCTGATATCATATACACACTATATCTACTAAATGAATTATGGATTGACAATGCTTGTCTGATCAGTTCCTTTGATGCGCTGATGTTTTGACCTCTTTCAAAGCTCTAAAACATCTTATAGACTCTTTCCATACTTTTTCTCTTCCTATCTTGACTCTATATCCACTTCCATACTAATTACAATGGGTGCATCTCATATTTATATGTGCATACAAAACAAATAACTAGGTCAGCCCTTTAACTGATTACATACAATGCTTCCAAGTGAATTGGCTCAAGAGTGTTTACAAAAAACCATATTTACATGTAGGAAACCTAATTACAATAGGTGCATAGCCTTTACATCATTATAATATAACCACAAATCAAAATGCCAATAGTCGGCTACTTACTTTGTTCTTCACTGGCACACACTAGCTATGTAACTTCAACCATCTGTAACTTTGTCATACTTGCATATCTGATCATGCGCTCATAGACTAAGAATTAATATAGTCTAACCAAATTATATTCTAGGGTGCATACCATAACTCTAACGTATGCACATGCACTAATGCTCTGAGCTTCAGGTACTCTGTACACTATCCAGTCTTCAACACTTAACCATTTTCTGATCTCCTGATTATGGGTGCTGACTCCAAACTACTATATGACTTTGTTTCCATAATGACAACACTATATCAAATCATATACACTAGTATAGCCAACTTTCCAAAAATCTCCCCCTTTTTCATTGATGGCAACAAAGGAATATGGCCAAGTTGCTAACTGTTCCTTAATACAAAAAACTTTTGTCTTCTATACATAAACTTCTATCTTATATCTCCTTATACATATCTATAACCCATATTCTATACATACTCCCCCTTTGACATTAATGAAAAAGGTGCTTCAAAACTATATCTACAAATACTTAGTGTGAAAATACATCCGGATATGCTATCTTCAAATTTTGGATCTCCTTTTTCCAAAATGTGATCAAAGAATTTACAATCTATAGATGGATGCATAGTGCATACTGCAGCTTCTCCATCTTCTCCAATTCTGTGTAAGGACCATGATCACATGTTACCATGGTGGCGTCTATGTCCTTGATATTCTGATTGAGTAGGTCCAGCAAGGGCGCAAGAGAATTCCTAAGATGTGTTTGTCTTGCTCTTATTTTTTACATCTCTTTTTCAACCTTCTCAATCTTATCTATCTATCCTTAGTAGACATTATTTCACATGTTCACATCAGTAGATGAATCTTTCACTAATTTATTTACTTGCTCTATCATATCTTTAGCCTCTTGTATCCTCTTGAAGTGGAGATCAGTTAACTTGTCTTGATCCATGCAGTCAGCAATGACTTTCCTTCCTTGTTCTGCAAACTCTTTCAAAGTGGCTTGTCCAACTTTGAGTGAATTGAGGTCAAGTGAAAAATTGCTGATCAATTCACTTAGCCTTTTCTTCATGTGCTTCTCTTTTGCAACTAGGGATGTAGATTCTTCTAGGCTTGAGAAATTACTCTTAAATTATGAGATAACTGTACTCACATCATCAACGGAGTGTACCTTTGATACTTTCTTATCTGCCAGTAATAAGTTGTTTAAAATGTTCACTGATTCTACAAGGAGGGGATTCCTCAGTACTTGTTTCTCCTTGTCTTTCTCCATATCTAAGACATTGAACTTGATCAGGTCTTCTTCTCCCCAAGAGTCCAAACTAGTTGTGTCAGGAGTCAAACTTGACAATAATGCTACTGAGGGTGATGGAATTACCTCTTGTTTTACATTTATTTTTATTTCAACAAATGGCTCTTTTGTTTGCATATCTTTTTCAATTTTCTCTTTTTCTATTTCTTCTTTCTTTTCTATTTCTTTTTCTTGTTTTTCTTCTTCCATTTTTGACATATCTTCAATCAGCACTTCTTGTGTATTAGGAGAATTGTTACCACATAAGATTTCAGCTTCTTGTGTGCTCACAAAAGCTTCTTCAAACTTGTCTAGATCTTTATATGTGGCTGTCATGGCTATCTCTACATTATCAATGATAATGGTTCTATCCTTTAGTGACTCTATTGTGTGTGTAGACTCGTCTACCTCTATTTGTGTCTCAACTATAGGTACTGAGTCCTGGGGACCTGTCATTGATGCATTTATGGGCTCTTCCATCTTGACTTCCTTAGAGGGCACTTAAACTGTGGGCTCAGTAGGAGGCTACATGTGCCTATTCATGACCACCTTCTCAAATTCTTTCTCAGTCTCCTTTGCAACCAATTCATAGTTCTTGTCCATTATGTGTAGCGTCCTTGACTTGGTTCTAAGGTGTGGCTTTACCAAATCTAATTAACAAGGATTTTTCCTCTAGAGAACAAATTGGTAAACTTTCATCTAAGATCTTTTCTCTTATTCTCAGATCTTCTTCAATGGCTTGTTTCTTTAGTGACTCTAGGATGTCCCATACATTGTCTAGAATCATGGTCTTTAGCTCTAGGAATGTCTTCTTAAACTTCAACATGTGTTTTATAATCATTCCATGTATCTCTGATTTGTCAATCTCATTTTATTTTTCATAGAACTTCCCTACTTGATCAATTCTTCCTTCATCTATAACTCTTGTGCTCAAAACTTTCAAACTAGGTATAAAGCCTACCTCAGGAGGAGCTTCAATGTTATTTTTGCTTCTTGTTTCTCGCAAGGATGGATGACTGGTGCCAAACTCTTTCTTCCTCTTTACTATTGGCTTATACTCTAGAGGAGTATTAAGGTCAATAGTTTCCTTGGGCATAGAAGGAGTATCATCAGTTTTATCCTCCTGAACATCAGATTTCTCAATTTTTTCCTTCTTCATCTTTGGGTCATCTGATTATGTCTTCATGGTTGCACTCTCTAATTCCAAAGCAATTTTCTCTTCCCTAGCTTTGTCTCAGTTTGTATATCACTTTCTTAATGGTTTCTAAGATGATCTGAATCGGTGCGACGAACTAGGGTTTTCACAACCGATCGAATGCACTGCTTGTCACTAACAAATCAATTTACAAATCTTTACAATCACTACTAGGGATCTTCTTCTCTTCAATCACTTTGAATTCGAATGCAATGAGTGATCCAAATGCTTTATGTGTACTTTAAAGTGAAAATTGTGCCATTAGTGCTTGCCGCATAAACTAGGTTGTCACTTGAAATTCTCAAACTTTCATTCTACTACTAATCAGGTGGTGCGTTCTTGCACACATCCACTAGATGTCTCCAAAAGGTTAAGTCCAAAGGTGCATACTCTAAGAGTGATTATACCAGCCGCGTAGGGGTCTAGAGATAAATTAGCTCCCCCTTTGACCCTGAGGGCCATTCATCCAGATGTAGAGGGTGTGTCCACTGGGGATGCATCCAATACCATCTCATTTACCTTATCATTCTTTTCTTCTTGCCAAATCAAGCTTGTACATTCTAATTCTTTCACACACTTGACTTCTCCTTCGGTATCCAATATAGATATTCTTGGATTTTTAGGGCTTTCCTGACCTTGCATTCTTGATCTACAAAATCTTGAGATATGTCCATCCTTGTTACAAGAGTGATAAATAACTAGAGGCCTTAAATTCCTTGGTGCATTTATCTATGCTACCATTTTACATTATCTTGTTGAGTGTCCTTTGTAGTTACAGATCTGACATGTAATATTCTGAGGGCTACTTATATTTGATTGGTTCTAACTTCTTTGACTATGCTGAGTCTTGTTCTTTTGACTTTTTCTACAATTCATAGCTCTATGACCAAATTTATTGCATGAATAACAGTAACCATTGAAAGGTCTTACCTCTTTACAATCTCTTGCAATGTGTCCTTTCTTGTTACAGGCATAACAAGTTCAGTCTACTAGCTTGCGCTCATCCTCGGATGGTTCAACATTGTTTATAGTCTCCTTTCCAGTCTCCTTAGCATCTGTAGAGTCTTCTGGTGCTTTCTTCTTTTCTCACATATCATCAATCTGATTCTGTGCTTCATTATATCCAATACCGTTGGTATCTCCCTTAAGCTTTCTTGCATACAACTAAGATTCTACAAAATCATTACTTGTGTACAATTTGTCAATATGATCCTTAGAATTTTTCAATTCAGATTCCAACTGTCCTTTGTTGTTCTTTAGCTCCAAAATTTCCATGTTAGCTTGCCTCAATTCTTCATTCAGTTGAAGGTTCTCTTTGATCTATTCATCATATACTTCTTGATTGTTTGTTAGTTTTTCATCCAACTCTTCAATCTGATCTTCAAGAGATGAGTTTTATTCTTTCAATTTCTTGACCAGGGTATGTGCAAGATCATGGTATGCCAAACTAGGCCCTTAAGTGGCAATGAAAATTCAAAAAATCAGGTTTAGGCAAGATGACATAAAAATTTGAACAAGTTATAAATATTATATGAAAAATATGTAGGAAGAGAATATGTAGAAAATTGAATTTAGTTTCTAAGATACTAGGCCTTTTTTTAAAAATAATTATTCTATATGTTGAAATTTTCAAATTTCAATGTAGTAGTACGAAAGTTTCAAGAAGAAAATAAGTAGGTGTATGTCTGACCACCTTAACACAATCAAATGATAATATTATTTTACAAGATTCTATATATAAGTAGTAGACTCATCTCTGGATGTGACACATTTTTTTGTAATTTTTTTTCAAGTCAATAATTAATTATGATTTTTCTTCTACAACTTTTCTAGAATACAAAAAATCTTGTGTCTGACCACGTTAACTTAGCCTAAACCTTATCAAATTGAAAAGTTTTTTTATTTTTCTTGTAGTAGGAAAATCATAGAATGTGACACATATTTTGGATTTTAAAAATTTTATACAGTTTGAAAGATATAGCTATTTTTCAATAAGTCTATCAAGCAGGACCAAAAAGATAACAAGTAGGTGTATGTCTTACCACATTAATCAAAATCAAATGATAATATTTTCTTATAATATTCTAGATAAAAGTAGTAGACTCATGTCCAAATGTGATGTATATTTTTTTGTACTTTTTTTCTAAGTAAATAATTAATTATGATTTTTCAGCTACAAAGTTTCCTAAATATAAAAACTCTCATGTCTGACCACCTTAACTTAGTCTAAACTTCATCAAATTGAAAGAATTTTTTATTATTATTGTATTAGGTGAAGCATAGAATATGATGTATATTTCAGATTTCAAAAAATATTATATTGTTTGAAAGTTATAGTTGTTTTTCAAAAAAAATATACCAATCAGGACTTCTTTTTCACATCGCCACTTTTTGGCATACCATGATCCTACACATACCCACCATCCTTCCCAAATCATTGCTTGTAAAATCGTTTAGGTCTTGTTTCAATTTCTTGATGAGGTTATGATAACTACTGACTTTCAGCTTTAGTTCCTCAACTGCTTTTTCAGATTTGTCTAGGTCTTCAAGAGTTTCCTTAAGATTTTTCTTTAGATTCATTTCTTCTTTTGAACCCATTAATCTCTTCAAGTGGTTAAACTTCTCTTCAAAGGACCAGAGCTCTGATACCAATTGTTAGGAATGGGAACACTGAGAGGGGGGGGGGGTGAATCAATGTTCACTAAATTATAACTTTTTACTTAATCTGAATCTTTTATCTTAAGTGCTTAAGTACTGAAACATAAACAAGATAAACATGCATAACACACAACACCAATATGGTTACGAGGAAACCCAAATAGGTAAAAACCCTAGTGGGAATTGACACCCACTAATATTTTGTACTAGTGTTGTATGATCCTTGTTAGAAGATCCTTAACCCTATTAGGAGTTTCTTTATAATGCATTAAGTACAGTAGACCTTGTCAAGGGTCAAAACCAGTTAGGAGTCTTTTACAATTAACCCTATTAGGGGTGAGGATGCACTGTCTGAGAGCACACTACTCAAAGGGGTGAAGACTACAACCTTCTAATATCAGATACACACTATATCTATTGAATGAATTATGGCTTGACACTGCTTGTCTGATCAGTTCCTTTGATGCACTGATGCTTTAACCTCTTGCAAATCTCTAATACATCTTATAAAATCTTTGCATACTTATGCTCTACCTATCTTGACTCTATATCCACTTCCATACTAATTACAATGGGTGCATCTCATATTTATATGTGCATACAAAACAAATAACTAGGTCAGCCCTTTAACCGATTACATACAACACTTCCAAGTAAATTGGCTCAACCGTGTTTACAAAAAAACATATTTACATGTCGAAAACCTAATTACAATAGGTGCATAGCCATTACATCATTATAATATAACCACAAATCAAAATGCCAATAGTCGGCTACTTACTCTGTTCTTCACTGGCACACACTGGCTGTGTAACGTCAACCATCTGTAACTTTGTCATACTTGCATATCTGATCATGCGCTCATAAACTAAGCATGAATATAGTCTAAGAAGCTTATCTTCTAGTTTGCATACCATAACTCGATCGTACGCATGTGTGTTGATGCTCTGAGCTTTAGGTACTCTATACACTGTCCAATCTTCAACACTTAACCATTTTATGATCTCCTCATTATGTGCACTGACTCCAAACTACTTTATAACTTTGTTACCATAATGAAAACACTATATCAAGTCATATACACTAGTATAGCCAACTTGTCAATAGGAAAGACATCTGGTAAATGGGAATAGAGGCTAATACTGACTTAAGAATTGCCATTTTACCTGCTGAAGAAAACCATTTACCCTTCTAGGATGTTGTTCAGTTCTTGATTTTTGAAATAATGGGTTCCCAAGAGTTACCATTTTTAGTACCTTTATCTAAGGATAATCCAAGGTATTTTCATGGTGGTGATCCTTTATTGAAGTTAAGGGTGTTACAAATGTCAGTTTCTAGAGTTGGATCAGTATTGAGGAAAAAGATTTCAGACTTTTCCTAGTTGATTTCTTGTCCTGAGGCTTTGGCATATGCTTGTAGAATTTCCTTAAATTTATAAGCCTCTTGTGATGAGATTTTTCCAAATAACATGGTATCATCAACAAATTGTTGATGCATTATGGGTTTGACATTAGAGGTGACTTCAATGCCTTCAATTTGATTGTCAATCCTAGCTCTGGTTATGGAGCATCCTAGGGCTTCAACCATAATGATGAAGAGAAAGGGGAAAATTGGGTCACCTTGTCAAATACCTCTAGAAACATCAAAGAATCCTTTAGGGGATCCATTCAACATGACTGATAATTTGGGAGTGGAAATACATTCAAATAAAATATTGATCCATTGCTTATCGAAACCAAACTTTTCTAGGATCTTGCATAAAAATCTTCAATCTACTTTGTCATAAGCTTTGTTGATGTCAAGCTTAATAAACATGTTGGGTTTTTTATTTATTTGGCTTGAGTGGATAGCTTCCTGTGCTATGATAACTCCATCATAGATGGATCGTTCCTATACAAACTATTAGTTAGGGTCTTGGATAGTATCTTGTAGATTGTGTTACATAAGGCTATAGGTCTATAGTCATTAAAGATTTTGACTTTGTCTTTTTTTGAGACTATAACTAAGAAGGTATTATTAATTTCTCTAAGTAGATTACCTAAATTCCTTACTCCTTCTAAGGAATTTGTAACCTCCTTGCTAATGAATTCCCAACACCTTTGGAAGAACATAGCTGGGAAGACATCGGGTCCTGATGCTTTATCAGGTTGCATTTGTTTTAGTACATTTCCAATTTCTTCTGGGGTGAATATAGCTTTTAGGGTCCTATTGATGTCTTAGTTGATTATACTAGGGATTTTGTCAAGTAGATTCTGACTAGTCAAATCAAAGGATTCATTATTATTAAGGGTTTTGTTGAAGTGGTTAATAGTCTCCTCAGTTATGGCTTTAGGTTCTTCGTTTATCGTGCCATATAATTTGGTGATCTTTGTTATTTTAGTAATGTTTCTTCTAATGTTGGTGCTATTGTAAAAAAATTTGTGTTCTTATCACCTGCATTAAAAGCCATATCTCTCTGGATTTATGCCTTCGAAATAGTTCTTCCTTAGCTAAGATATCCTCCAATTCATTTTAAGAAGTTTTTCTTTTTGGTAGGTTTCCTGATTCGTACCTTGAGTTATGATTGTCTTGTTGAGATTCTCAAGTTCAAGTTCAGTTTTGGCTTTGTTTTCAAAGATATTTCCAAACTAATCCTTATTCCAAGAGATTAATTTACTCTTTATTTTCTTGAGCTTATTGGCAATAATGAAGAGCTTGGAACCTTTAAATTATAGATTTTCCCACCACTGTTGGATGAGGGGTAACATTCTTTCATGTTTGAACCACATTTACTCAAATTTGAAGGGGGAGCCCTGGGGCTCAGCATCATCTAGGCTATCAAGTGCAATTGGGAAGTGGTCAGAGCCTGAAAAAGGAAGGATGTCTATTTTTAGGGTGAATGAGAAGCTTGACCAATTACCTTTGGAGAAGAAACAGTCAAGTTTTTCTTCTATATTTTCCTTACCTTATCTCATATTGGTCCAAGTAAAAATACCTTCTTCCAGGATCAAGTCCATTAGATTATTGTGTCTGACCCATTCATCAAAGTCCTCCATTGATCTAGAGTTAGCATTCTTGCCTCCCTTTTTCTCAGAGGGGTCCAGGATAGTATTAAAGTCTCCAACAATGATTAAGGTCTGATCTGGTTAGAAATTTAGGAAAGTATTAATTTCATGCCATATTAACCTTATGTCCAAATAATTGGTTGAACCATAAACATTCATAATATTATATTTCAGATTGGATTTCAGACTTCTGACACTACCACTTATCCAATATTTATTAATGGATGTCGGGGTATAAATAATTTTCCTTGGGTCAACAATGATAGCCAGGCCCCCCAATGCCCCATCTATTGGAGCACCGATGACCTCCATAAATTCTAATTTTTTATTAAAGTTGGTTAAGCCTTCATTATCAAGTTTAGTTTCTTTTATGAGCATCATGTTAGGTTTATATTTATTAATGCAACGTCTTAATAAATTCTATTTGTTAGGAGAATTGCATCCCCTAATGTTCCAAGAAAGGACCTTCATTGGTCCTTGGGAGGGAACTTCCCTCTCCTTGCATGAAGTAAATCAGTGATCTTAGTTTGGTTAACCATATTTGCATCCTTCTTTTGTAGTTCAGCTAGAGATTTTCTATCTCTCTTTTTAGGAGATTTTGCAAAATCAATTTCAGTCAAGCTATCTTCAATAATAGCTAATCCAAGATCTAGATTATTTCCCAAGGCTTCCATCTCAACCAATTCCTTTTCTAAGATTTGTTTATCTTGCTCCTCAACATCTAATTCTTGAATCTTTTGGAATAATATTTCTCTTTCGGTGTTAATGGTATCAATATCAATAAAGTCTTCCAGAATATCATCTATGTTATTATTAAGAATTTCTTCAATAGTGGTACTAACCCTTGATTGAGTGAGAGGGTCAGCATTGGGATTAGGATTTGACATCAAGAAATCAGAACTTAGTGATTGGGGGGAGCATAGGTAGGAATTAAATCCCTGACTGATAATGGTAGGGATGATGTTGGGATGGGTTGGAAAACTATCTTTGAGGGTAAGATGGGTGCGCTAAGATCAATAAGGGGTTCCCATTCCTTCATGGCTTGGGGGGTAGGTTATGAGGTGAGATTAGTTTTAGTATTTGGAGGCTTCGATTGAGGGATTGGATGTGGTGATAGAATCTCACCTTCTTCCAGATGATTGTTAGAAGAGGGGGAGATAAGGGGGTCAACTTTCTTGGATGTAGGGGTAGATGGACGGTTATGCTTCGAGGAGGGAGGGGAAAGATAAGAAAGTTTAATAGGTGTAACAGAGTTATTCGAGGAGAAATCAGGGTTTACAAAATCTTCCAAAAGTCTACAGAGGTTGGAGGTATGATAGATTCCCTCAAAATTATCATTAGAGTCTAAAATGAAGATGTCACACCATTGAATGGTGCACTTATATATCTCTGGTTGTAATTCATATATACTATGGTTTGTTATAATTTTGATTGGGTTTAAATTATTTGGGACATCTTCCACTATTATTTTGACATCCAAATTTACTATATATAGTTGTGTTCAAAGACAATCATTGTACCATATGTTTACCTATCCTTCTTAATTAAGATAAGGGCATGTGCAGGATCATGGTATGCCAAACTATACCCTTAAATGGCAATGAAAATTTAGAAAATCAGGTTTAGGCAAGTTGACATAAAAATTTGAACAAGTTATAAATATTATATCAAAAATATGTAAGAAGAGAATCTGTAGAAAATTGAATTCAGTTTCTAAGATACCAGGCCTTTTTAAAAAAACAATTATTTTATATGTTGAAAATTTCAAATTTCAATGTAGGATTACAAAAATTTCAGGAAACAATAAGAAGTAGGTGTATGTCTGACCACCTTAAACACAATCAAATGATAAATTTTTTTTACAAGATTCTAGTTATAAGTAGTAGAATCGTGTCCGGATGTGACACAAATTTTTTTGTAATATGTTTCTAAGTAAATAATTAATTATGATTTTTCTTCTACAACTTTTCCAGAATACAAAAAATATCATGTCTAACCATGTTAAGTTAGTCTAAACTTTATCAAATTGAAAACATTTTTTATTTTTCTTGTAGTAGGAAAATCATAGAATGTGACACATATTTTAGATTTCAATAATGTTGTACAGTTTGAATGTTATGGCTATTTTTTAATAAGTCTATCAATCAGGACTAGAAAGATAAAGTAGGTGTATGTCTGACCACATTAAACAAAATCAAATGATAATATTTTTGTACAAGATTCTAGATAAAAGTATTAGACTCATTCCCAAATGTGATGCATATTTTTTTGTATTTTTTTTCCAAGTAAATAATTAATTATGATTTTTCTGCTACAATTTTTCTTGAATATAAAAAATCTCATGTCTAACCACCTTGACTTAGTCTTAACTTTATTAAATTAAAATAATTGTTTATTATTATTATACAAGGTGAAGCTTAGAATGTGATGTATATTTCAAATTTCAAAAATGTTATATTTTTTGAAAGTTATAGTTGTTTTTCAAAGAGTCTATCAATCAAGACTTCTTTTTCACATCGCCACTTTTTGACATACCATGATCCTGCACATACCCATAATGTGATGCATTAATTCCACCAGATAGTTTTTGAGACAAATCCATTTAAGTGGGTTCAAATTAGCCTTTTTACTGTTATTGAAATTAGGACTCCATTTTAGATATTTTATATTGAAACCTTTAAAGAAAACATTTTCTGATTCTAGAAGTGTTTTGGCTAGATCTATAGATGAGCTATCTAAAAATAATGTGCTTTGGTTTGTGATGGTGATACTTACCTAAGATTCCAAGGCATCCCTGAACCACCTTGCAAGAGCATTGATGTGATCATAATCATCTTCCCAAATTGTGTATATGCCATGAGATTCACATCGCTCCCAAATTTTGTTGGAAATATCATTGCTAATGATAATGGTAGATACCCTATTGTTGCTCGAGGGTTTATCTGTGATATCTATCTTTCTATGTCTTTGCGTTGTTCCCATCAGAATTGCATTTTCCCCTGAAGCCACTCCCAATGTTCTATTCTTTGCCTCAAAAATCATGCTACTTCCTGGTTTGGTGTAGGGTTTGTGCTCATCCTCCAATCTATGTGCCCTACAAGAGCAGGTAATTGTTGCTTGTTTCCTTCCACATTCTCTTTTGGGTCTTTTGTTATGGGGCATTGAGCGTATTTTGTAAGATGGAAATGGTCCCATTGCAAGATGCTATTTCCATTCTAAGAAGTTCATTTACTTTTTCCTTCCATTGATCGGATCTTGGGTGCTTCATGGTGGTTTTTTCTCGATTCTACTATTGGGGAAAATTATTAGCTTCATTTCTTATTAGATTGTTACCAGGACTTGGATTCACCTTTGTATATTTGATTCACCGAGCATGATTTTCTTGAAGATTTGTTGTGGGGATGCCCTTTCCTATTCGAGCCTTATAAGGGTTAGGTGTTTTTCCTGCACCCCACCATTGAGTGATTTGGCCTCGCTTTGTTGAAGGGTGAGATTTTGAATGAATATCACTAGAAGTTATGGAGCTAGTATGTGGTTGGGGATTGAATTCATCTCTTGCGAATGAATTCCAAGCTTCATAGTTCATTTCTCCTAGGACCCCAAAGGGATTCAAGATCCCTACTGCATATTTCATGCTCCAGAAGTGAACATGATCTATGTTTTTGTCCAATTTCCTTTGCTTGTCGATAGATTGTTTTGCCCTACTAGGGCAGTGAGGAAAATTTTATTTGGGAGCCTTTTTTTTTGTGAACCATAATTAATGTTATTATTATTATCATATAATAATAAAATATAATGATGTACTTTGTAATACACACACACACATACATATAATTGCAACATTCTAAAAAATGTCAGTAGTATCTATCCATCATATTAATTTTAAAACAAAGTTTACATATCCTTAAAAAATTTGCCTAAATTTTTTTTTATTTAGATCTGTGAAATCCATGTATAATAAGGAAATTATTTTGGCCAATGAAATGGATGTCAAATGTTTTTCTCAATTTTAAAACTAAAGAAATATGCATTTATACTACTAGCAAAATGGAATTTATAAAAAAAATAGGAAAAATGGTACTTGTAATTGGTGGAAACAATTTTTTTAAATCACTAGTTAAAACTAAAAAATGTGAATGATTATTAATAAGACCATCTAATTCTACAATGGATAGTGGATCACATGTGGATTCCATTTTTGTGAGGCTACATCATCTATTTTGGGATTCCAAAATATTAAAAGGCCATTTTGTCTATGATTGTAGAATATTAGATCATTCCATCTACCAACAACATCATATGTCAAATAGTATTTTGTGTGCATATTAAGAACACACATTATTAGTTTTGATGTAAACTACAAATCTCAAGTGAGATTGAAACCTTAATTAAAGTAGGGAACTAAGTGTATATAAGTTTTGATAAGGTTGAACTTTTATTTGTTGATACAATTACTAAGAATCCACCAAATATTAAAGCATGTGTTATATGGAGGTATACATATAATAGATCTTATATATGTATATAAATATATCTAAAAGTAAGTATGCTCATATAGATCCCTCTCACGAAAGTTACTGATTCTAACTTTTATCGCATACATGATCTATTATGTTAAAACATTTCAAAAACCAATCTTTTTAAAAATTGAATCTCATTTATTAAAATCAAACACAAAGTGTTATAGTTAACCAATTTACAACCACTAAGATAGATAATTAAAAAAATATTCAATATTAAAAAAATATGATCATATTTACTTAAATAGGAAATTTGCGTCTACCCAAGGAAGCAACTAGTTTCCAAATGTATTATTTGGCTTCACTAGAAAGTGGGAAATTTAATTAATAATTACAAAATTTAATTGAAATTGTTCCTATTTGCTTTCTTTTATACCAAAGTTTATTCAATGCAACTATTTTTTGGAATTCCTAAAAACTATACCTGTGCACAAAGAATACAATTTTTTTATAAAAAAAAATGAAAAACACAGTCAAAATAGACAATTAAATTTAGTTTTTAATATCTATTTTAATTCATGCTATACATTGAGGTGTTATAAGATAATATTCAAATCAATGATTTCTACCAACAATATCAAAACAATGATAATAAGAAAACAAATACACATTCATTATGCAACCTTCATAGAGAATGAGATTAGAGGAAATATCTTATAGAAAAGGGGAGGGGAAGGGAAAGGAGTATAAAACTCATTTATTAGAAGATCTTTTCTCGAATAGTTTGATCAAGAATGACAATAATGTCATCCATGATCTTGAAACATTTTGTTCTACATTTTTTGTTGAAACATAATAGTCCAATAACAATCGAAAACCCAAATCCAAAGCTCAATCCAATTCCCACCTCCCACCACACACGTTCCTCCCAAGCCTGTTTGCTCACATCTTCATTATAAATGTTGTTTGAAGGACTAGATGAGCAACTTTTGTTGATTTGGAGTCCACAAAGATACCCATTGTTTGAAAATGACATTCCATCAAATGTTAACCATTGTGCTCCTTGTGGTATTCTACCTGAAAAATTATTACAAGATATGTTCAAATAACTCAAAAATGTGAGAGATTGTAGCTCTGTAGGAATATTTCCAATAAGATTGTTATCAGAAAGATCAAGTGACTCCAACTGCACAAGCCTTCCAAAAGAAGTAAGAATCTTTCCATTGAGACAATTTCTTGACAAATTGAGAATCCTTAGACCAACGAGGAATCCAATGTCCATAGGAATATCACCTGAGAAGTTGTTATTTGAGAGATCAAGACACCAGACCCATGCCAAAGATCTCACATATTCTAGAATTAGCCTTTTGTTGTTTATTACCATTTTATCTAAGTATATTGAGCTTGAATTTGTATTCTGAAGGAAGAAATCTGCACCATCTGTTTGATTTGCCATTGCTCTCAAGTTTCTTAAGCTTCTTCGAATATTTCCAGATAGATTGTTATCTGACAAAATCAAGACTTGAAGATTTTGTAGTTTTGTCAACACTAATGGTATTCCACCTTTGAATTTATTTGATCTCAACACCAAAATTCGAAGGCCAATTAACTTCCCAATCCAATTTGGGATGGTTCCTTGCATATTATTATATCCCAAATCTAGAACCTCCAAAGAAGTGCAATTTTTAAGTGATAATGGAATTGACCCTTGTAGTTTGTTACCTTCTAATTTCAATGTTTTAAGATAAACCATTCTCCTAATCTCTCCTTCCAAATTATTATTTTCTAGATTTAACACTTCTAGTGTTGATGAGCAATTCCCAAAACAGATTTAACAGATTGCCTGTGGCATTTGATTCTCTTCCAGGAGCAGTAGTATAAACCCTTCCATGACCTCAGGTGGTCATATGGATTAGCCAGTTCTTGTTTGAGGTGGTTGAGGGCAGACAATTCGTGAGGAGGGCATTCCCAAGAGGAGGAGAGCATAGGGAGGAGGAGGAGGAGCATCTAAAACATTGTTTTGCCCATGTTTACAGACAGAGAGAGAGAGGGGGGGTGAATATTGCATAGAAATGGGTGAGATTTTATTTTGTTGAATTTTAAAATTTTACTTTAATTTTTTAAAAAATTGGAGAAGAAAAGAGCATACTTTATGTCCTTTTTGTAATACCCTTTCTTATGGATGTATTCTGGTTCATGTGCATTTTTCATCTTATCATGATTAGATCCTTAATTAAATACAATTTCATATAATAAAGGTTAAAACATATTTAATAGAAATATTAAATAATGTCTAATTGAATATAATTATTAAATATTTATTATTGATTAATTAATAATATTAATGATTAATTTAATATAAATTGAATGTGACTATGTTATAAGATAACCTTAATAATCATTAAATAACAAAATTAATAAGTAAAAAAATGTTCATATTCAAAGCATAGCCCAGTTTACAAGCAAACACATAAATAAAAGGAGTTCTAAGAAAAATCTCTTAGACAAATAACAACATTAACAACAAATATAATCCAGAGAGAGTTATGCATGAATGACAAATTTTATGTCGCATCAAATTGATGGGGCATATGGATCCATTCATCCACCAAGACCATGAATCATTTCTTATAGTATCATTCACTCTTAGCATCCTTTCCCAACACCTTTTTTTGCATGAGAAAAAAGGAAATTTTTGAACTATGCATCACATGAAGGTTGAATCCTGAGATACTCCCCATCTTCTTTTCTAGATCAAGAATCTTTATCTCCAACCCTTTATGTGATTAAGAATCAAGAATTTTTTTGCATGACAAACAAGGAAATTTTTGAACTATGCATCACATGAAGGTTCAATCTTGAGATACTCCCCATCTTCTTTTCTAGATCAAGAATATTAAAGAATTTAGAACTGTTTAAAAAGAATTTAAATCAAATTCAAGTTGTTTAATATTATATAATAAAAAGCATTCACTTAGTCATACATAATGTCTTCATAATAAATATTACATTCAAGTATATAATCTAAGATACTATAAAGAAAATATAAGACAATTTCAAATGAACTCAAATTTATTGTACAGTTTATTTTTAAAATTTGTATAATTATAACAATTAATAAATAATCTAATAACTATAAAAATAAAATATATTATTTATTATACAATGTAGTTTCTAATAATATAATGTTTCCTAGTACATACAAAATTAAGAATTATTCACAACAAAACCAATGGTTAATGACATAATGAACAATATTAATTGTTGATGCCTCTAGAATCTTCATAATGTGCTGTAAGGCAAATGTTCAAGTGATAATTATCTTGAGTCAAATGAGAAAGATAGATAATAATTGATTTATATTTTTAACCACCTTATTAAAATTATCTATTTCTTTAACTTTCCTTTATGAATTATCCACATAAATCTATAAACTGTCATCTATGTTGAAGATGAATGACAAGGAAAGAGCAAAAGACAGTGGCCACACTAGTCCCTCTCGCAATGCCGTGTAAAATGTGGTAAAATTGAAGTGTTCAAACGATAACTATCAAAGTCTTCTGAATGTCCATTAATGATCTTCAAAGTCTTCTTCACTTTGTACATTAGCGTGATGTTTATTGGCAGAGAGCGTGACATTACATTAGCGTCACGTAGATATTTTGGCGTGTTTGGTGGGAATGGTGGATAAACGTTTACATTAAACGTAGCTACTTAAATCATTACTCACCATTATAATTCACACAATTTGGAGCGTGAACGTAGGGAAACTGTCAAAGGGAAATATGTAGGTTGCTTACCTTAATCACACCCCTATTTCTTCGGGGAGGTACACCTTGGTAAAGTTTAAAATTGTGGAAGTGATAATTTTCATATTTTTTTTGGTAGTATGCAGAAATATGGAGCGATCTAATTTTGAAATGAATCAATTAGTCTTGACTTTGGAAAAAATGATATAAAAAATAAGAAAAATTAGTAATTTATTTTTAGTTCCTGTCGTAGGCAGTAGAACTATAGGCATTGACCTGTTTTTAAACTAGTAAATTCCAGCCAATCAAATTTCATTATTTCTTTTTGTTATGTCAAATGCTAATATTTGATAAAGTAAAATGCACAATATTTAACTTTTTAAATTTATAAAATTATTTATCTTTCGTTTCATTGGTTTAAAAAAAATTGAGCGATAAGAGCCCTTTTTCAGAAATTTATGTCACAAACATTAGCTCCCATGTCAAATTATTTATTTTTGTCCTAAGATTTAGATATTCTAAAATTTATTATAATAGTTTTGTAGGCAATCCATCTCATTGGCTGAAAAAACTGAGGGATAAGACAAATTTTTGAGAAATTTATTAACAAAAAGATTATTATAATAATTTAAGTTTATCAAAATTCACATATAATTTTTTTACTTAAATTGTTAGAAAAAGTTTATTGTTACATTTTACCTATTATATTTCATAAATTTTTGTACTATAATTTTTTGTTTTATGTAAGTTACAATATTTATGATAAAAGTTTTATAATATATATTATAATACTATATATTACATTACATATATTTTTTAATAATATAATTTTTAAAATATAAAATTTGTGCACTTTGTCTAAATGGAAATTTATTATTCTATTTTTTTAATATATTTTTATCTTTGTAAACTTTTAAAAAAATTAAATAGAATAAAATAATAATTATTAATATCAAGTTATTTGTAATATATGAATATTATTTATACTTATTAATTTATTATTATTTTATATAAAATAATTAATTATTAACTGTGAATCATGTATAGTAAAATAATATTAATTATATATATTAAATTAAAAATTATATTTATAAAAATTTATATAAATATGACAATGTCAATTTGACTTACAAAGTAAAAATAACAATGAATAAAATATTAAAATAATTTAATTGAAGACAAATAATTATATTTGTGATAAATACTAACATTACATATTTCTACATTTTTCAACTACACCAAGATTTTGGCATGAACTTAGTTGCTTTACAACCTTGTTTTAATTAACTTTTTAATTTTTTAGAATTATCTATTTAGATTGACAATTCCTCTTTGAATTTCCTTTATGAATTATCAACATAGATTTGTGAATTATTCCTTCAAGATTAACAACTTTTTGAATTATTCCTATAAGCGAGTATGGGCAGGAGGACGAGATTAAAAACATTTGTTTGGCCATGTTGTGAGAGGGTGTGACTATTGCACGGAAATGGGTGAGAATAGAGGAGTATTTATGAGAGATTTAACTTGGTCTCATACAAATTTCAGTCTTGAACGTGTGAAGGACGTGGACTTGTAATTTTCAATGAATGAGGAGATGAGCTTTCATTGATCTCCAAATTTCGAAACAGCCATACAATCTATGTATGTTGTGGCCATACAAGGAAAGCACAAAACGTTGTGGCCACACTTGTCGCTCTCGCAATGCCGTGTAAGATATGGTAAAATTAAAGTGTTCAAATGATAACTATGAAAGCTTTCTCGAATGTCCGTTCATAGTCTTCACAGTCTTTGTAACTTGTGGAAACTTTTCATGTACATCAATCACCCCTCCACCTACTTCACGAGGGATTTTTTTGGTAAGGAGCGTGACATTACTTACTTTACGATGGAAATCGGGTAATTATTTCAGTTTTGTTCGTATGTAAACCGCGTGATTTTTTTGGTACTTACGTTACGATGGAAACCGCGTGATTTTTTTGGTAAGGAGCGTGACATTACTTACTTTACGATGGAAATCGGGTAATTATTTCAGTTTTGTTCGTATGTAGAAGATATTTGAGAGCTGATTTTTTTTTTTTTGGTTCTTATACGATCTTGGTCTTATATTTTACTGAGTTGGAGTTCGAGACTTGATCTTTAGTAGACTCATTCAAAATCTAATAACTTCACCAGCAGACCAAAAGCTCATTAACAAAGAACTGATTTTAATTTTCAAAATCCTTTAAAAAAATTAAGATAATTTTAATTTCAGTAAATGTAATTTAAAACGACCAATCTACGCGTCAATTTTATCCAACTTAATCGTACCTTTTTGAATGTGAAAACTTTGAAAACATCTTTTGGAATTATCTTACTTAGATTGATAACATTTTTATAATTGTTTTTAATGAATTATCAATATAGAATTGCAATAAGTGTGTCTCTTACATTTTTTAAATTATCAATTTAAATTATTTAATTATATGTTTAACAATTTTTTTTTAATATATATTTTTTTTTTCCAGAGAGAAGACTAATAGACACATATAACCTTTTTACAAATAAGAGTTAAAAACTATTAAGAGAAAAGAAGTTAAGAAATTAAAGAGTTATATATTGGTATAGACTTTAACAACCTTTTGGAAAAAAAAAAATAGAATATTTCCTTATCTTTCAAGCAAAATAAGACTATAAGGTTCAAATAAATTGTGAGAATGATTCGCAATTATTGATGGAGGGAGATATTAAAAATTAAGAATAATGAGAATTATTGATTTAGAGAGATATTAAAAATAGAGAACTTTTGACAATTATTGGTTTATATTTTTAAAAATTATTTTTCTACTTTTCTTTTTTTTTTTGATAATTTCTTATATTTGAGAAGAGGCTAGTAGACTCATGTAACCCTTTTACAAATATGAATTTGAAAAAATAAGTTGAAGGATGTTAAGAAACCAAAAACATTCGCAATTGTTGATTTAAATTTTTAAAATTTTTGAATAATTCTTATGTTTAAGGTAAGAATAATAAATAATTTTGACATCTTTACTTGTACGAATTTGAATCAATTAGGTGGAAATATAGTAAGAAACTAAAATAAATTTAGAAATTTTAACAACCATTTTAAAAATCAATTTCAATGGCTCTGTATTTTAGGGAAGAGTAACTTAGTAAGCTCATCTAAAAAAACTTAAAATTATACATGTATGAAAATATGTCAATCAATGTGGTAGATTGACAACTATTGATTAATATTTTTATCAATCTTTCTTTGAAAAATATTTTGATTGATTTATATTTTTAATTATTTATCAATCCTTCTCTCAAAATTATTTGTCAATATTAAAATTACCAAACCCTTCCCCGCTCTCCATAATCTTCGACCGGTTCAAAGATCTGTCCGGTTATTCTTGTTTAACCTCCCAATGACTTCGTTGAGCTGTCGGATTATCAATAGGCATGGTACAATTGTCTAGTGACTAGAATTTATTTCGAGAACCTTTGCAATTTAGCGTTCCGGTTGAAAAAGTAGGGAAAGATACCATTTCACAGCCACAAGTGATGGAAACAGAGTGATTCTCTTGCCCTCTTCTTCTATAATCCGCCTCCAGTGAACTATTCCTCAAAGCCTCCATTTCTGCGTAGCTAGGGTTTTCAACGCCTGTAAAAGGCACAACTATGCCCCTGTCGGGACTCATGCTTGTGATTAGAATCATATTAAATAATATTTAAAATGTAAAATGTATATTAAATAATTTTTAATATATAATATATAATCTAATATATAGTTTTTGATATTAATATATAATTAAATAATATTTAATGTAACATGTATATTATATAATATTTAATATATATAATATATAATCTAATATATAGTTTTTAATATTAATATATATTAAATAATATTTAATGTAAAATATATATTATATAACATTTAATATATAATTGATATTATATAATATTTAATATATTTAATATATCTAATATATATCTAATATATAACTAATATATAGTTTTTTATATATAATATATCATATGAAGGATGGAGAAATGGGAGGGAGAAAGTGGAGGCAAAGTGAAAATTCAAAATTATGCCATCATATTCGGGTACCCGAAAATATCGGGTACCCGATTAGGCTCGGTATTGCTTTGTGCACCAAACTTACATGGTCAACTATTGAAATGTCTCAAATATGTGTTTTCCCCAAATTTCTCTGAGTTCCAAACTTTGACAATGTAGCTGACGACTTTTTTTTCACCCGAATTTGATAAAATGAAAAGGGTATCTTAAGGAGATTATTAGCTTTCTATTGATATAATTGCTATCAAATTTTGAATTTGGTAAGTAATTATTAGTTATTTTCTAATTGAGCTACCTCTAAAGTACTGATTTATATAATGATTGAAAAATTACTATAACTCTCAAACAATATAACATTTTTGAAATCCAAAAAATGCGTCACATTCTATGCTTCGCCTACTATAAGGGAAAAAAATAAAATTAAATTTTGTAAAGTTTTGAATGAGTTAAGGTGGTCAGACATGGGAGTTTTTTTATTCTGAAAATGTTGGAGCAGAAAATTCATAATTAATTATTTTTTTAGAATAAAATTACAAAAAAATATGCGTTACATCTGGGCATGAGTCTACTACTTATATATAAAATCTTATACTAAAATATTATCATTTGATTATGATTAAGGTGGTCAGACATACACCTACTTCTTATTTTTTTCCTAAAATTTTTGTACTACTGCATTGAAATCTATACTTTTCACCAGTCATACTAACTTTTTCTCAAAAAAGGCCTAGTAGTTTAGAAACTACATTCAATTTTCTACAGATTCTATTCTTACAACTTTTTGATATTAGGTTCATAGCTAGTTGAAATTTTCACATCAAGTTGACTAACCCTGATTTGCTGATTTTTCATTGCCACTTAAGGGCATAGTTTTGCCCCTCATGATATTGCACATACCCATATAGAAATGGTACTCTCTGAATATTTTCTGATCCTCTTATGTACTATCAGGTGCATGTCTATAGACAATATGAACAAAAATTATTACTAGCACTGAATTATAATATTGTGGTTGGATCTCATCTTGTGGTGCAAGCGTGTCGTTCTCTACAAAGTCAACAACTGAAAATATACTACCAATTGAAAATGTAGTCTTGCATATGCAAAATTTTCTATCAAGCCATCTAGAATTTTGAGAGTGTTTCACATATTTAGGTATGATCTTACTCTTGAATTCATTCATAAAAGCGTTAACACTAAGTTTTTCAATTATTAGATCACATCGTTTTCCAACTTTTCCATCTTTCAATGGATACTCAACAGTTTTAAATATTTGTACATCAACTAATTGTTTTCCAAAATCAAATGAAATATTTTTATGCAAACATTCATCTAATAATGTAAGATTGCCACATACATCACATACACCAGTAACACAAGCATTCAAAAGATAAAATTGCTCATTAGGTGGGTTACAAAACAAATTTCATATAAATTCCTTTATAATTTGAGGTGGTATATGTATACCACATTCCTGCAACATTTCATTAGTATGCATAGTAGAATGTATAGATCAAAAAATATCATAATGATAACAAAATTGAACATGAATTTTGCAACAACAGGTGATTTTTTCTTTGTTAATCCTTACATACCATGGTTTACATTTTTAAAAAGATCTTTGACTAATACTAATAGTTAACACCTTATTCTCCACAAATTTTTTATACAAATTCTATTTGAGTCATATCTAAAAGGTGTTTTGGATGTGGATCATGGACTTTTGAACTGACTCTTAATTTAAGAACATCTCTGACATTAGAGGATACTCTTATATTATCATGCCAAAATTTTTCAATCAAAGTTTTGACTTCACCAGTAAGTTTCATGTCAAACCTCGAGAGTCTTCCACTGAAGGTCCATAAATGGTTTGTCAGATCACTTTCAAAGTTAACTCTTCTATTTACAGCTCTTGTTAAAGTTTTATGATGAATATTAAGATATCCACTTATGTTTGAAATCATTCTTTTATCAGTAGTAGTTTTATTTACTAAAGCTGTTGTTATTGCTCATCGTGCCGCATTACTATCTTTAGAATGACTTTTCTTTCCAATTGTGTCAAAGGAACTAGCAACAGTTGATATAACTTGTTTTAGAGACTCATCCTTCTTCTTGGATTTCACATAAATACCTAATCTCTTCATCACTTTTCGCATTTTAGACATTTTAATTAATTATAACATTAATTGACATTGAATCCCAAATTTTTTATTATAAAAAAAATGTCTTAACAATCTATTCGCATGTGTCCTAATCTGTCTCCGTGAAACCAAACCACGTAGATTGTCTAGCACATCATTTTTTATTTAAAATTATTCATTTATTTCATTATCATTCTGTTGGATCTTTTCCTTGCAGGACCAAGCTTGAATCAAATAGTTGGGCTTAAAACACTGGTTAGGGACTCAAGCTTGACAAGAAAAACAAACCAATTGATGAGGATAGAGAGAAATCCTCCTTCTTCTTTGAGCTCCACATTCACTCAGGTGGGTATTGCCTTATCTGCACACTCAAGACACCTCATGACAAAACCAAAGGCCTGCAGACAGATTAATGTGGAATAGCAGTTAATCTCCTATAGGTATCCTGTACCCCAATGATAGAAAATCACATGCAACAACCCTACTTGCATGGAATGAGATTGAAAGCCAGAAACCTATCCTAACAACATGAAAGGGAAAGGGTGGAACTGAAAGGAAATGATTTTAAATGGATTGAAAGGTCCCCTCAGATGCCCTAAGTCCCTGATAGACTAGTGCCTTATCCAATGGGCCACAGAGTCAAATACCCTACTGCAAGAGATAGCTATGAAACAAGAACACAATATGCTCAATGTGTTGATGCCTGACATCAATCACACACCATGACCAAACCTCAACTTAGTACCCACCTGTGCATTCAAATATGTTATTATCCATCAAAGGATTTTGACCCTCCCCTTAGAAGAGATCTATGAACAGATAACACATTAACCAGCATCCACTGGAAGACAAGCCTGAAATATCCTTGACACCTCAGCTCATACATACATGAACACTAACTCTGAACCAGTTATCCCTGTAAAGACAACTCCACTTGCAAACACTTAGGAAATGCAAATAGACAAATCAAACACCCTTGATGTATGATTAATGATTCAAAATTCAAATGGAGATAGCTTAGTGACAGTAAGAATACATTGAGTCCTCATACATAAGACAAATCTGCTGCAGCATGCATTGTATTCTCTGAACCAACAATGGAAACAGAACACCCTATATGCAGAGAGAAGGAGAAAATCTACAGGAAAAATACCCTTCACATGGAACCAATTCTCCTCAAAAATTTTGTAGAAGAAGGAACCCTTACAAAATCGAACAACTTGCCATTTATACCACTAGTTGCCTTGGAATTCTCAGAGAGAATGCAACAAGCTACAGACAGTTAGGGCCAGGGTTTCACCCACCAAACCAATCAAAAATACATCAAGAATTTATTACAAGGGCAGGAAACCAAGCAACCTGGAGAAAGAAATCTGAAACAAATTTTACAATTATGAGCACATTGAGATCAGGACAGAAAACCAGGAATTGCCATAAAAACCAATACAAAATGACCACTTGCAAACACACCTGGGGCACAAAAACACACTCCACCAAGTACAAAAACCATCACGCCATCAAGAAACAGGCCTCTGGACCACCTCGCAACAACCACAGCCACCCAACCAAGTCAAATCCGGTCGTAGAGCATTGAAAACCAGTCCTTCCTGTCGTACAAGCTCTCTGCAAGAATTCGAATTTGAAAAGCAACGGTCACTTCTATGGTGCCTGTAGAGAAACGATGGCCCACGTTCAAACCTTTATCACCTTTTTAAAGCACAACCGTCAGATCAATTTCCTCTTGCGGGCTTTAAGATTTCCCTCTAAAAGTGGCCCCACCAGACTTAGTGAATTGGTGACAAAGGACCCTCACCAATTCGCTAAACATTTCACACTTTCGCTTAAAAACTTAGCGACTTCCCGACCACCATTCGCGCAATCGCCAGACAAACTAGCGAATCGCCTTTTCCTCTCGCGAGTGTGCGAACACATTAAATTTGTCGGCACCATTAACTTCTTTATCCACTCCGCCAAACACTTATCGGGACCGCCAAACTACATTAGACCCCACTCCTAACTCTGCAACTGCGATGCCACCTGGAACACCGGCAACCAATCGGAACACAGGACGTCACCCCTGTGGATGCCACCTTACCACCTTTCATTGGGCCCCAAGGACACGTGTTGACTGGTCGCATGATCGCATAGCCAAAGAAAGGGCTATGCAATCATGCGACAGCCAACCAAAAGCTACCACATCACCACCTCACTGCAAGCGGGCCCACAGCTAACAAACCATTGGCACCAAATCGGATGGTGGGCACATGATCGCATGGGGAAAGAATATTCCATGCGATCACACGCCGACCGTAGATCTTCCATCTCTGTCACCGGGCAACGAGAAGAACTAGGACCCACAAACCAACCGTCAAGCAATCAGCGACCACGCAACTAATCGTTCGCAAGTTCATGAGATGTTAGCCGCTAACCACCAAGAAATAAGAGAATGCACGACTGAAGAGAAAAGACCACCCGCCAGGTGTCTGAATGCTAAGGGAATAACCGCCAGAAACCACCGAATAGGAGATAACCACAAGTTGCCAAGTCGCCAGAAGAAGACATAACCGCCAGACAACCGAACACAATGAAAAGCTGGGACCACGTGGACAGGTGGCAGGCGGTCGCATGATCGCATGTCAGAAAAGTCTGACATGCGGCCATGCGACAGCCAATCAGGAAGAGCTTTGAAAATCTAGACCCACCACTCATCACACTTGCGCAGTTAAGACCAAGGTCGAAAAAACACAAGATTTTTGACACAGAGAAAGATCGAAAACACATAGAGTTTTCGACGCCAAAGGATAAGCGCACAAAATCAGGAAGCACAGGGGGGTCGAAAACAACGTAGGTTATCGGCAAAAGATCGAAAACATCATGGATTTTCAAAAATACTGTGGGTTTTCAACACTTAGGAAGATTTTTAAATTTTGTTTCCCCGCAGACCTTAGAACTTTAATATTTTTCTGGATCTGGCGATTTAGCTCGTGTGACTTGGACCAAAGCAAGGCGACAATAGAAAGAGCACGAGGCAGGACACCTGACAAAAACATTGCAGGGAGGAGGCCATTTTCAAAAGATTTTGCTATGACAGAAAACTGGCCTAACAAATTCAAAGGAGTTTCTTTCTCAATCAGTGTTTCTATGTCTACATCCACATTGTTGATTTCAATCTGAATTGGTATTTGATTTTCAATTTCAATTGGGGTTTGACTTTCAGTTCCTTTATCACTATGATTAACATTACTAATTTCTGAAATTTCATGTGCAATTAAATTTGCTAATCTATTTTCAGAAATAAAATTTAAATCATTTTTATTGTAACTTGCTTCTAGCAAATCATGAACATGTTTATCAGAATAAGTTACATTTGGATGTGAAGACATACCTATATCCAATACTGGATTAGAAGATGCACTTGAATTTTCTTCTTCAACCTCTGCATCCATTATGGTGTCTTCATTGTCCTCCTCTTCTAAAACAATTGTTGAACTCGATGCTCCAACATTATTCAGGTTTTGAAGTCTCTCTCTTTCTGCACCGGTTTGATCCCATTTTTGCACCAAGATTCGAGTTCAAACAATTCTTTTTGAATGTTATCTATCCAAAACAAGAAAAAAGTACAAAATGTTGATCGAAATATTTTGTTTGCCTAGTACAGATCGATAAAAAAATGATTGAAAAGTCGTCAATCATTAAGATCAGGCTCAGTCTTGTTTTTTGGCTGCAATGACTCTTTATGAAATGGGCGCCCGTTATTTAAATCAAAATGGGTGCCCGTTTTGTAGTTTCACAAAACAGGCACCCATTTTGTGAATTTCAAAAAAGGGCACCCATTTTGTGAATTTATGAGTGGGAACTATACCTGTTGGCTTGGGTATTGGTTCGGGACAAGCTTAGTGGGACTGAGCCTATGCTTGACCCTACAAAAAAATGGCTAAGGCATTAAAAAATAAAATTTTTGTCTTCCCATTATTTTTTGGACACCTTCCCGAATGAATTTTTTGATAAAATGAAAACCCATTTTAGATCTTATTGTGTAGATTATAAAAATATAAATTTTATAGTGATATGATAAATTTTAATATTTTTACAATATTTATTAAGCCAAAATGGTACCTAAACTTGAAATAATAAGGTTAACTAAAACTTTAATAACTTTTTTAATTTTTCATTTTTTGAAAAATGAGTTATATGAGACCAATCTACATAGAATTTCCTTCAAATTTAAAAAAAAAATTGAAAAAAAGTGAAGTTATCATCAAATTATGGTGCCCGTACACCAGAGGTATCGAAAATGTACTTTATAGTCAATTAAAAATTAATAAAAAATAAAAATCAATAAAAATATAAGATAAAATATTATGACCAATCTTCAGTGTTTTAGGTACCTTTTCCCAAAAGGATTCACAAAAATACATTCATTTACTTCAAAAAAGGGTGTCCGTACACGTGTTTGGTGTGGTCTCGAAACAGGCATTTTGAAAAAATGGTTTTTAAACATGCCTACTAAAATTCAATTTATACCATGTGGGTATTGAAATAAATTACCTATTTGAAAACTAGACTCCAAGAACTAAATTTTATATTACTCAAGTTTTTCAAGATTCAATCTTCAAGTGCCTGAAATTTCGACATCAATTGACAAAATTTTTGAAAAACAGAGAAAACACTTCCACTTTTTGGCCAAAAGTGGGACTCAACTTCTTGTAGCCACCCATATATATATATGTGTGTGTGTGTGTGTGTGTGTATGTATATATATGTATATATGTATATATCTGTATATGTATATATATGTATATGTATATATATGTATATGTATGTATGTATGTATATGTGTGTGTGTGTGTGTGTGTGTGTGTGTGTGTGTGTCTACACACACATATATGTATCACTTTCTATTAGTATCTTCATCTGTCTAGCTCTCCATCTCTCATTATTTCCTTATGTCTCCTCTTTATATATTTATATCTACCGCTTTCTGTTGTTTCTTTATCTATCCCTTTTCTTCTCTAGATATTCCTCTCCTCCATATCCATCTCCATCTCTATCTAGATATTGATAAGTAGAAGTCAGGAGATATTTTCTATGACAAAGTCAAAGTCTAATATTGCAATCAGGATTCAATTGTGTACTTTTTGAGTCAAAGTCTAATATTGCAATCAGGATTCAATTGTGTACTTTTTGAGTCAAACACATTGACTCATGTTTCATGAGTAGTGGTTTAAAGAACTCATCTCTTATGAGAATGAATGGAACACTTAGCACTTACTACATCTAGGTGATGCTCACAAGGTGAAGTATCCAAACTTCCCCAAGTCACCCATCCAAGTACACTTAAACCTACTTTTCTCGCAACCCCATTCATAATTATAATTATCTATTCATTGAAATAAAAAAACATTTTTACATAAACTTTAGTAATTTGACTCAACGACTTAAAAATCTTATTTTTCATGTGGGACCAATCATGAACAAGCTACCATCCTAGACCAAAGCAATGCCTAATCTAGACTATTCTTGACTATCTTTAAGTTTGTCTAACGTGAGTCCCTCCTAATACAAATTTTCCTGAGTGTCACAAAACTTTACTGAAAAAAATAATGGCGATTAACAGTCTAGTTGAGATCATGCCCATGAAATTCCAGATTTGATTTAAATTAGAGTTATTTTATTTTAGTTTTAAATAATTTTTTTAGATAATTACTTTGTAACTATTTATTATACAAAAATGAAATTATTCTAATTTTAATCATAATAGATTGTTTTTTACTTTTTAAAAGTGATTTTAATTTTACTAATCTACTCTTTAAAATCAATTATTTACATCAATTTTAATATTTATATTACATTTATTTATAAAAAGTAAAGAATAATAATATATATATTTTTTAAAATACTAATGTCTACTATAATATTGAAAATTTTAATAATGAAATGGAAAATTATTTTTGTTTTTTAATTTTAAATAATTAAATATAAATATTTTTCTTTTAAACTATAATAGTAATAAAAAATTAATGTTATTCAAATTAATATTTTTTAAATACTATTAAATATTTTCTTATTTAAAATAAAATTTTAAAATCAATCATTTATTAAAATCTAAAAACAAATTTATTTCATTTTTTTCTTTTAAAAAATCAATCATTTATTAAAATCTAAATGCAAACTTATTTCATTTTTTCTTTTAACTATCTAGATTATTGTATATAAATTATATATTTGTCTCTCAATTTAATTTTAATGTATTATTGTGTTAAATTTCTTTAGTAAAAAATAATAAAAATAAAGAAACAACAAATAAATGAAAAATATGTATTAAACACAATATAAATATAAATGTATATTTAATTATTTTATAAATAAATTTTATTTATATTTTAATAATTTTCTATATTATTTTAAATTTAATTTTCAAATATTAATAGAGAATAATAAGCAAATATAAATATTGAAGGCCCCATTTGCACAATATAGATTAACTAAAGAAAAATATGGAAAGTTGTCAAATACCTGTGATTCATACGACAAACACATTAACGAAGTACGAACGGTAAATTAGTCCCTAGTTTGGCAAAAGGGTGATGTAAGAGTGTGCTCCATGATAAAATCAAGATGCGGCTATCCTCCAAATAAAATGCACCATTGACCAAGTTTGAAAAATCCATTTTTGTCTGGAGGATAACCAACGCCATAAAAATAGAGCTAACTAGAACTATGAAAATGGATGGTCAAAATTTATGCAATGGTCATTTCTGACATTTTTAATGGTAAATATATCTAAAAGTAAGTATACTTATATAGTTCCCTCTCACAAAAAGTTACTCATTCTAACTTTTATCCCATACATGATCTATTATGTTAAAACATTTCACAAAATAATCTTCTTAAAAATTGAATCTCAAATTTATTAAAATAAAAAATAATGTGCTATAGTTGGCCATTTTACAACCACTAAGATAGAGAATTAAAAAAAATGTTTAAGATTGAATTTTTTTATCACATTTACTTAAATAGGAAATTTGTGTCTACCCAAGGAAGCAACTAGTTTCTAAATACATATTATTTGGCTTCACCTTGAAAGTGAGAAATTTAACTAATAATTATAAGATTTAATTGAACTTGTTCCTATTTTCTTTCTTTTATACCAAAGTTATTTAATGCAACTAGTTTTCCGAATTACTATAAACTATGCATGTGTGAAGAATACCAATATTTTTTAAAGAAGTTGAATGGTCCTATGATATATTTTACTTAGATATTTCAATTATAAAAATGACACACACTCAAAAAAGAGAATTATTTTTGGTTTTTAATATCTATTCTATTTCATGCTATACATGGAGGTATTATAATATAATATTCAAATCAATACTTTCTACCAACATTATTAAAATAGCAATAATAAGAAATCGAATACACAATCATTATGCAACCTTCATCGAGAATGAGATTAGAGAAAATCTCCTAGATAAAAGGGAAGGAGAAGGGAAAGGAGTATAAAACTCCTTCATTAAAAGATCTTTTCTCGAATAGTTTGATCAAGAATGACAATAACGTCATCCATGATCTTGAAACATTTTGTTCTACATTTTTTGTTGAAACACAATATTACAATAACAATAAAAAATCCAAATCCAAAGCTCAATCCAATTCCTATCTCCCACCACAACTGTTCCTCCAACTCATTTTTATTCACATCTTCATCATAATTATTGTTTGAAGCGATAGTTGAACATTTTTTGTTGATTTGGAGTCCACAAAGATATCCATTGTTTGAAAATGACCTTTCCTCAAACGTTGACCACTGTGCTCCTTGTGGTATTCTACCTGAAAAATTATTCCAAGATATATTCAAATAACTCAAAAATGTGAGAGATTGTAGCTCTATAGGAATATTTCCAAAAAGATTGTTATCTGAAAGATCAAGTGACTCCAATTGCACAAGCTTTGCAAAAGAAGTAGGAATCTTTCCATTGAGATGATTTCTTGACAAATTGAGAATCCTTAGACCAATGAGGAATCCAATGTCCATAGGAATATCACCTGAGAATTTGTTATTTGAGAGATCAAGACACCGGACCCATGCCAAAGATCTCGCATATTCTAGAATTAGCCCTTTGTTGTTTATTACCATTTTGTCTAAGTAAGGAACTGGGCTTGAATTTGTTTGCTGAAGGAAGAAATCCGCACCATCTATTTGATTTGCCATTGCTCTCAAGTTTCTTAAGCTTCTTGGAATAGCTCCAAATAGATTGTTATCTGACAAAATCAAGACTTGAAGATTTTGTAGTTTTGTCAACTCTAATGGTATTCCACCTTTGAATTTATTAGATCTCAACACCAAAATTCGAAGACCAATTAACTTCCCTATCCAATTTGGGATGGTTCCTTGTAAATTATTATATCCCAAATCTAGAACCTCCAAAGAAGTACAATTTTGAAGTGATAATGGAATTGACCCTTGTAGTTTGTTACCTCCTAATTTCAATGTTTTAAGACAAACCATTGTCTTGAGCTCTCCTTCCAAATTATTATTTTCTAGATTTAACACTTCTAGTGTTGATGAGCAATTCCCAAAACTTGCAAAAATATTCCCTGTGAGCTTGTTATTTGACACATCCAGAACCTCCAAGTGAGGCCCTCCACAAATATAATTTGGAAAGGGACCAGTAATATTATTATTTGCAAGTGACAAATAATTGAGTTGTCTTTGGTCATTCTCACCATTTTTTTCTGAAATGATGCCATCAAATTGATTCTCAGACATGTCCAAGAATTGGACATCAGGATGAGGTGCAAATACTTTCCCTTGTAACTTATTTCTATGCAAGTCAATATTTTGAGCAGGAAACTTACTAAACCTAGAGGACAAAGGCCTTCCTCCAAATTGATTACAAGAGAGATTGAGTGTATAGAAGGGTGTAAGACCCCACAACCAATCTGGAATATTTCCACTGAGAGAATTATTGGACAAGTCGAGATCTTGTATGAAGTATTGAGTTGATATGAAAGCTGGGAAATCACCAGTCATATTACAAGAACTCAAATACAAGAATTCAAGCTGAAACTTCGGGATCCAAGAACCTTCAAATTTTACTCTCAAGAGATTGTCAGAAAGAATTAACTGAAACAATTCTGTGAAATTTTCTAGTTGAGAGAGTAAGAAAGAGCCACTCAAAGAGTTATTTGAGAGATCAAGCCACTGCAAAGATGAGAGGTTACCAAAATTAGATGCCAAGCTTCCATTTAATTGGTTTGACCCGAGCCCAAGATATCTAAGCTTTGATAGTCCACTTAAAGAGCTCCATGGAATGTTGCCTCTTAGTGAGTTCGTAGACAGATCCAACTCTTCAAGTTGTTCAAGATTTCCAATAGAATTTGGAAGACTGCCTTCAATATTATTAGTAGAAAGATCTAGCCTGGCTAATGAGAATATATTCCCCATAGAATCTGGAAGACTACCTTCAATATTGTTATGAGAAATATCCAAGGTAGTCAATGAGGACATATTCCCCATAGAATCTGGAAGACTACCTTCAATATTGTTATAAGAAAGATCTAAGGCGGTCAATGAGGACATATTCCCCATAGAATTTGGAATTCTACCTTCGATATTGTTCTCAGAAAGATCTAAGGCAGTCAATGAGGACATATTTCCCATAGAACTTGGAATCACTCCTTGCACATTTGAAGCACGAATAGAAAGGATGTTGAGCTGGGGAGCATGCTGCACAATGAAGGAGAGGTTGACTGTGAGATTGGGGATAACGGACAAGTCAAGGTTCCTCAAGTGTGGAAGGCTTAAAACGGGAGAAGGGATGGAAGTGGAGAAATTGTAGCCATAGAGGCTGAGGGACATCAAAGATGTAAGATTTGAAATCCAAATGGGAAATGGCTGCTGAGTGAGGTAACTGCCATCAAGCTCAAGATGGGAGAGTGAGGTGAGGTTGGCAAGGGGAGAGAGAGGTGTACCTGCCATATCAGACATGACAAGTGATGTAAGATTTGGAAGAGAAGCAACATCATCCACCACATCACTCGTCAGATTCAGATAGAGCATTCCAAGGTGCTCCAACCCTCGTAGATTCCGCATCCAGGAACTCGACTGCATCATCTCCAGATCAGAATTGTAGGAGATGTCAAGAAATTCCAAGCTAGACATGTTGCCAATCTCACTTGGAATCCGCCCAGTAAGCCCACAATCAAGGACGCTCAAATGCGTCAATCTGGTGAGGGTCGGGAGATGTGAAAGGAAGGGAAGAGGGGAGAGGACAATATAGCTGAGGTCGAGGTACTCCAATTGCTGCAGCTGGAATAAAGCAGGGAATATCTGGCTGCTTGAATTCCTCACTACTGCTGACAAGTCATAACCCAAGAAGGTGCTAAGATCCAGACGAACCACGTGGCCTGATTGCCTGTGGCAGGTGATTCCGTTCCAGGAGCAGCAGTATAACCCCTTCCATGATCTCAGCCCGTCATATGGATCAGCCAGCTCTTGCTTGAGGTGGTTCAGGGCAGACAATTCGTGAGGAGGGCATTCCCAGGAGGAGGAGAGCATAGGGAGTAGCAGGAGGAGGAGCATCCAAAACATTGTTTTGCCCATGTTTACACAGAGAGAGATAGAGGGGGGGTGTGAATATTGCACTGAAATGGGTGAGAATAGAGGAGTATTTATAAGGGCTGTACCCTGCCCTTATGCAAATTTCAGTCTTGAACGTGTGGAAGATGTAGAGTTATAATTTTTGAACTCTTCAGTGTGTGGAAGATGTAGTTAAAGTAAAGTGGTCAAAGTCTTCGAAATTTGCTTTTATACTTTTCAAAGTCTTTGTGACGTGTGGAAAATTTTAATGTACATCAATAAATTACAGGCTGGCAAATGCAGAAACCTCACTTGATTTTAGGTGTAGTGCGCGAGGGAGAAAGCTGTGTGGAAAATCAAGACAATTATAATATCACCAGATGTAATTTACAGCTGTCAATCCTTTTTAAAATTGAACATTTTACACATCAATTGCCGCCCTCTTAATCGCACATTTTACACATTTTTTACATTTGTATTAATGAATTATTATATACCACATTTTTAAAAAAAATTTAATAAAATAAAAAATAATAAAGACTATAACTCAAAAGAGTTGTAATTTCTTAAATTAAATAATTTTGCATCTACATATTTATATTCATAATTTTGCCTAGAATTTGACGTCATCCGTTTTTTTAATTTTTATGATGGTTTAGTCATTTTATTATTTTTCATTTACCTTTTTTAAAATATTCATTGTCAAAATTTATATAATAATTAATAATAATATAAAATAAATCATATAGAGATTTTTATTTGTGATAAAAAAATATAAATTTAAAAAAGAATTATAAACTATTAATATATGAAAACAATCAAAGTTTGTAAGTTTATATGTTTATTTTTAAAATATTATAAATTAATATAAATATGTAATAAATAATTTTAAAATATATATTGTATACTAATATTATAAATTAGTAATATACACAAAAGAAATATATATATATTACATATATTAAATGATAACCTAGCAATTATTAATAAGTTTCTAAATTTATATTTATATATCTTAAATTAGAAACATTCATATTTTACAAATTAGAAAGATGAATAATTTAATTGATTTATATTATTAACAATTCTTTTTTAAATTCTTTTTTTTTTAAATTAACAATTTAAAATTTTATTTAAAATTTTAATATATTTTTATATTAGGAGGATGTCTAATAGACACATCTAATCTTTTTACAAGTAGGAATTCAAAAAATTTAGGAGGAAAGATATTAGAAAATAAAAAAGATAGATTTTGATTTAGAATTTAATAATTTTTTACAAAAAATAGAATAATTCTATGTGTTTGAAGCAAGACTAGAAGGTTCATATAAATTGTGAGAATGATTGACAATTATTGATTAAAAGAGAGATTAAAAATTAGATTTAGACAGATATTAAAAATAGAGAATGATTGACAATTATTGATTTATATTTTTAACAACCCTTTCTTAACTTTTTATAAATCTTCTTTATTTGAGAGGAGTCTAGACTTGTCTAATTTCTTTTACAAATATGAATTTAAAAAATTAAGAGTTAAGATGTTAAGAAACCAAAAACATTAGGAAATATTGATTTGCACTTTTAAGATTTATATTGTTTAATAATAACCATTCAATTAGTCATACATAAAATATTGACAATAAATGTTATATTCAAGTATATAATCTAAAGATATTATAGAGATAAAGTTGTAAGACAATTTCAAATGCACTCAATTTTTTTGTACAATTTATTTTTCAAACTATTTCATTATAATAATTAATAAATAATCTAACTACTATAAAATATAATATAATATTTATTATACAATATAATCTCTAACAATATAATATTTCTCAATTTATATAAGATTTAAAATTATACACAATAAAACTAATGGTTAATGACATAATGAACAATAGAAATTAATTGTTGATGCCTTGAGAATCTTGACCATGTGCTATAATGCAAGTGTTCAACTGATAATTGTCAAAGTCAAAGAAGTCTTTGCAATGTGTGGAAATATGTAGGTTGCTTCCCTTAATCACACCCCTAATTCTTCTGGGTTCACAAGTACACCTTGGTGATGTTTTAAACTCTCGAAGTGATAATATTCATAGTTTTTGGTAGTATGTAGAAATATGAAAAGACCTAATTTTCAAATGAATCAGTTAGTCTTGAGTTTGTAAAAATGATACTAAAAAATAAGAAAGATTGATGATAATTTATTTATTTTCTTAATTAACTTTTTAATTTTTTTGAATTATCTATTTAGATTGACAATTCCTCTTTGAATTTCCTTTTATGAATTATCAACATAAATTTTTAAAAACACTATTTTGAATTTTTTAAAATTTTAAAATTTAAATATTTGACTTATCTACAAATATTTGTGAATTGTTCCTTAAAGATTAAGGACTTTTTGAATTATTCCTTTAAGCGGGGACCAAAAACATTTGTTTGGCCATGTTGTGAGAGGGTGTGAATATTGCATGGAAATGGGTGAGAATCATACAAATTTCAGTCTTCAATGAGTGGAAGACGTGGAGTTATAATTTTCAATGAATGAGGAGATGAGATTTCTTTGATCATGTATGTTGTAGATGAATGACAGGGAAAGCACAAAACGCTGTGGCCACACTTGTCCCTCTCGCAAGGCCGTGTAAGATATGGTAAAATCAAAGTGTTCAAATGATAACTATCAAAGCTTTCTCGAATGTCCGTTCATAGTCTTCAAAGTCTTTGTAACTTGTGGAAACTTTTCATGTACATCAATCACGAGGGAAACGACATTACCTACTTCACGATGGAAATCGGGTAATTATTTCAGTTTTGTTCGTATGTAGAAGATATTTCAAAGCTGATTTTTTGGGGTTCTTACACGATTTCGGTCTCATATTTTACTGAGTCTGAGTTTAAGACTTGATTTTTAGTAGACTCATTCAAAACCTAACAACTTCACCAGCAGATCAAAAGCTCATTAACAAAGAACTGATTTTAATTTTCAAAATCCTGTAAAAAAATTAAGATAATTTTAATTTCAGTAAATGTAATTTAAAATCGCCAATCTACACATCAATTTTATCCAACTTAATCGTACCCTTCAGTCTTTGAATGTGAAAACTTTGAAAAAATCTTTTAGAATTATCTTACTTAGATTGATAACATTTTTATAATTGTTTTTAATGAATTATCAATATACAATTGCAATAACTGTGTCTCTTACATTTTTAAATTATCAATTTAAATTATTTTATTATATGTGTAACAATTTTTTTTAATATATATTCTTTTTTCAGAGGGAAGACTAATAGACACATATAACCTTTTTACAAATAGGAATTAAAAACTATTAAGAGAAAAGAAGTTAAGAGATTAAAGAGTTATATATTGGTATAGATTTTAACAACCTTTTGGAAAAAAAAATAGAATATTTCCTTATCTTTCAAGCAAAATAAGACTATAAGGTTCAAATAAATTGTGAGAATGATTCACAATTATTGATGGAGGGAGATATTAAAAATTAAGAATAATGAGAATTATTGATTTAGAGAGATATTAAAAATAGAGAACTTTTGACAATTATTGGTTTCTATTTTTAAAAATTATTTTTCTACTCTTTTTTTTTTTTGATAATTTCTTATATTTGAGAAGAGGCTAGTAGACTCATGTAACCCTTTTACAAATATGAATTTGAAAAAATAAGTTGAAGGATGTTAAGAAACCAAAAACATTTGCAATTGTTGATTTAAATTTTTAACAATTTTGAATAATTCGATGCAAAAGTTAGTAAGATAAAAAATATTAAATGAGAAGAATTAACAATTATTGATTTAGAAAGGATTAAAAGATGAAAATAAACAATTGAAATATTTGAATAACTTTTTTTTTAATAAATTTTTAAAAATAATTCCTTATGTTTAAGGTAAGAATAACAAATAATTTTGACATCTTTACTTGTACAAATTTGAATCAATTAGGTGGAAATATAGTAAGAAACTAAAATAAATTTAGAAATTTTAACAACCATTTTAAAAATCAATTTCAATGCCTCTGTATTTTAGGGAAGAGTAACTTAGTAAATATGTCAATAAATGTGGTAGATTGACAACTATTGATTGGGGCTTGTAACCAAGGATCGGCAGAAGAGATAGTAGAAGCCCAACTATATAAAAAAGGGCAGGTCGAGTTAGCCATGGAGAATAACCGTGTGCTGATAGAGACGATCAACCGATTAGAATCAGCATCGGTGTCGAGTGATACTAGAATAGTGTCGGAGAATGCGCCAATGGACAATACGAGCAGAGACCCCAATGACGATCAGCTTTTGAAAGCCCTCCTTTTAACAATCTTTCTTTGAAAAATATTTTGATTGATTTATATTTTTAATTATTTATCAATCCTTCTCTCAAAATTATTTGTCAATATTAAAATTATTTTTTAATTTCTATCAAAACTTGTTCACTTTTGAAGATTCTAATGATGTTGCAGACCTTAGAGTTAAAGTTAGACATATCATTCCTTGTAAAGTTGATAAAGAAGATGCTCTTATGCTTAGTCAATAGATCTCGATTGATGAAATTCAAAATGCTATTAAATCCCTCAGCAATGATAAGTCACCTGGCCCAGATGGTCTACCTATTGAATTCTATAAGACTAATATTGAATGGATCTGTGGTGATCTTCTCAACATTTATAATGAAGCTCTTGAGATAGGATCCCTTGGAAATGATATTAACAGAGGTATCATTAATCTTATTCCCAAGGATAGTGATAAAGCCCTGATCAAAAATTGGAGGCCCATCACCCTCCTTAATGTCTCTTATAAGATTCTTGCTAAGATTCTAGCTCTCTGTCTCTTGAAGGTTCTCCCTAAGTTCATTTTCTCTACCCAAACTGGTTTCATCAAAGGTAGATATATTATGGAGAATCTTATTACCAGCTAGGAAACTATGGAATGTTCTAGAGTTTCTAACCAAGACACTGCTATGTTTCTCCTTGATTTCGAAAAAGCTTATGATAGGATTGAGTGGAATTTTATATCTATGATGCTTAATGCCTTTGGCTTCTCGATAAATTTTTGTAATTTTGTTAGTCTCCTCCTTAAGGATGTTGGTGCCCAAATCGATATTAACGGTGTGCTCTCTCGGCCCTTCCAACTTGGCCGCTTGATTAAGCAGGGCTGCCCCCTCGCCCCTGCTCTCTTTGTCATCGCATCGGATGCCCCATTTTACATTCTTAGGGATGATACCCTGTCCCCCAAGGTCAATGGTATTACCCTTCCTAACAATTCTGAGCTTATTAATATCTAGTTTGCTGATGATACCTCGTTCTTTAAACTTACTACTGGCAATTTTGAGGCTCTGCAACTTAAGTTCAATACCTTTTGTAAGATCTCTGGAGCCTGTATCTCTCCTACCAAATCTATCATCCTTCGGTGGAAGGACCAACCTCCTGACTAGCTTGCGAGATATGGTTATCAATGGGGAGGGCCCAATAGGATAGTCAAATATATGGGCACCCCTTTCTCTATGTAGCCTTCTCTTAAACATATGTGGGAGAGGATCAAAGATGAAATTTCAAAGAAGCTTAATTGCTAGAATAATAGATTTTTGTCGCTGCCTAGTCATGTTCAAGTCTGCCAAAAGATTCTTTCTTCATACACTATCTATTACTCCTCTGTTTGGATGTTTAGTTGCTATCAAATTCTTGAAATTCAAAAAATTATTAGGAATTTCCTCTGGTCTGATGGTAAAGGAAATGGTAAGATGCATGTTGTTAAATGGGAGTGGTGTCATGCTAGTAAAAGTTCTGGTGGTCTTGGTCTAAAAGATTTGAGGCTGCAAGGTATAGCTTTGGCGGCTAAATGGATTTTTTGTGTCTTTGAGGGTAATGAAGCTTAGAAGGTTTTGATTAGACATAATATTGAAACTGGTTACCACAAGCGTGCTAAAATGTGGAATCTCTTCCCCTTAATGATCTTATTGTCGGATCCTTCTATGTCCTTGTGCAAGGATCTTGTGTCTTTAAATCCATTTGGAAGGCTTGGGAAGTGTTTCAAAAGCATTTACTAAATATTGAAGCCTTTAGAAATGCTCTTATCCAAGGTGAGTGATCTATTTGGTGGAACCTGCACCACGGTTCCAAACCTCTTGCCCTCACTCAGGGATGCTCGGCCAAAATGTGGAATAATGTTATCATCTCATATCTTGCTGATATTTTAGAGAATGATGAGCTTGCTAGTTGGAACCTTATTAGTATGTAGCTCTTTCACACTCCTACCTAATCAAATTAGAACCTATAACATGATTACGCAAGCTTCTAGAAGATTTTCCCTTCCTAAAACTTGTATAGTTGACTCTCACAGTTTTCTTGATTATAAATGGGCTGATTGTACAGTGTTGTCTATGATTAAAGACAATAATATTTACAATGTTATCTCTACTAATAATTCCATCTTAGATCATGTTAGAAATATTTGGCACACTAATCCGAACCCCCTATGTGGCAGAAGTATTTTTCTCTCCTATGGAAAGCGCCTATTGCTCCTAATATTAAATGTTAAATAAATGGTTGCTCATCCTTGACAAACTTCCTATAACTTGGAAAGACCTTACTATTTTTCCTCAATGTAATATTTGTAAAATTCCTGAAACATGCAGGCATATTTTTTTTATAGTATTATTGCTAAAGAAATATGGCTTTTGTTTGGAGTATCTTTTCCTAATCATGTTAATATTATGGAAATTATTACTAGCTATATACATGGTTTAGAAAAGGATGCTAATCTCTTTTGGTTTATTCTTCCATCTCATATTCTTTAGTATATATGAAAAATTAGAAATGAGGATAGATTTCAGGGGTCTCCAGAGATCCTACTGAGTCTTTTTGCAAGCTCACTTTTGCTAATATTGCTTTTCAAGTTTCTATTACTTTAAATATTGATAGGAAAAAGCTGACCAGATTCCTAAAGGATGGGTACGCCACTATGTTCATTTATGAGCTGAAGGATTGGTATGATTGGCATAGGAACTACAACAACCTTGCCAATTTTGATGAAGTTGTTGCTATTCTTTTCCAAGATATCAAAGAAAATAGAGTTCCTCTGCCGAATAATCTCATCATGCTAGCTCTAACTCAAGAAGGCAGAACCATAGTGTGGATGGAAGGCGTGTTGGGATGGACTGCCTGGACTGATAAATATGATAATATTTTATATTAGCCTGATATTTTGGACTCTTCCAACTCTTGTATTTATGATTATTTGGTTGTTTAGCTCTGTTGGAGTGAGGTTGTTGTCTCATTCCTAGTTTTGTGTGAGACTTGGCCTCTTTTTGCTCTTGTTGAACTCTCGATTTTCTATATATATATATATATATATATATATATATTCTTATATTCTCAAATTCACATTACTAATTATATGAATTGAATGGTTACATACAACATATTTACCATTATCTTTATAATTCAACTAAAATATATTTTTATAAATTTAAATTTTGAAACATCATACCAATGAATTCATAAGATTTAAATTAATAAATTGAGTGTGTGAGAAGGGAAATTTAAATTTATTTAATAATTGATATTTTAAAAATTTAGATAGTATCATCAAATTCACTGATTATATAGAATTAAAAAAAAACTAATTATATAGAATAGTTTATGTTAAGTTCAAAATAAATGAAAAAACTTACATTTTTCATCCTTACAATATCTTAATACAAAGATAGGAGCTAATCTATAAGGAAAGATTTTATTTTGTTGAATTAAAAATTTTACTTTAATTTTTTAAAAATTTGGAGAAGAAAAGAGCATACTTTATGTCCTTTTTTTAATACCCTTTCTTATAGATGTATTCTGGTTCATGTGCATTTTTCATCTTATCGTGATTAGATCCTTAATTAAATACAATTTCATATAATAAAGGTTAAAACATATTTAATAGAAATATTAAATAATGTCTAATTGAATATAATTATTAAATATTTATTATTGATTAATTAATAATATTAATGATTAATTTAATATAAATTGAATGTGACTATGTTATAAGATAACCTTAATAATCATTAAATAACAAAATTAATAAGTAAAAAAGTGTTCATATTCAAAGCATAGCCCAGTTTACAAGCAAACACATAAATAAAAGGAGTTCTAAGAAAAATCTCTTAGACAAATAACAACATTAACAAAAAATATAATCCAGAGAGAGTTATGCATGAATGACAAATTTTATGTCGCATCAAATTGATAGGGCATATGGATCCATTCATCCACCAAGACCATGAATCATTTCTTATAGTATCATTCACTCTTAGCATCCTTTCCCAACACCTTTTTTTGCATGAGAAACAAGGAAATTTTTGAACTATGCATCATGTTAGGCCATTTTTCTGTCATGCAAAAATCCTTTGAAAGTGGCCTCCTCCCTGCAAATGTTTCATGGTTTGTGTCCTGCCCTGTGTTCCTTGTGTTGTCACCAAGCTCTAGTCCAATTTGCACATGCTGAATCATAAAATCCAAAAAGTTATTCGAATTTCAAGGTCTGCAGGAAATTGCCTCAAAATTTGCCACAGTGTCGAAAAGTCACAGTGTTTTCGAAAATCCATGATGTTTTCAACCTTTTTGGCTTGCATAAAACCCTCGATGTTTTCGGCTTCCTTGTTTACCTTTGTGTCATGTTGAAAATTCCTGTGTGTTTTCGATCTTTTGCCAAAAACCTGCATTATTTTCGACCCTTTGCCTTCAAGCTTTTATGCACTCGTCTTTTGGTGCCAAAAACTTTGTGTGTTTTTGACCTCAGTCTTAACTGCGCAAGTCCAACTGGATGGTGGGTCCAGACTCTTCCTGATTGGTTGTCGCATGGCCGCATGTCAGACTTTTCTGACATGCGATCATGCGACTGCTTGCCACCTGGCCGTGTGGGTCTCAGTCCTGTTCAGCTGCTTGGCGGTCTACTTTATCTTAAGTGCGCAAGTGCAACGATGTGGGGCCAGTTTCTTCAAAGCGGCAGAGGGAGGACATCAACGGTCGGCGTGTGATCACATGGAATATTCTTTCCCCATGCGATCATGCGCCTGCCGTCGATTTTGTTTGTTCCAAGTGTTGCTGTGGTGAAGTGGGCTCGGTGTTAGAGGGGTGGCAGGGGGCATGTTCTTATTGGCTGTCGCATGGCCACATGTCAGACTTTTCTGACATGCGATCATGCGACCGCTTGCCATCTGTCCGCATGGGTCCCGGTTCTTCGCAGTTGGTGGTTGCTGTTTGGTTGGTCTGAGGCGATGATGTGGTAGCCTGGGGTTGGCTGTCGCATGATCGCATAGCCATGTTTTTGGCTATGCGATCATGCGACCGCTTGCCACGTGTCCCTGGGGCCCGGTAGCAGGTGATGGGGCGTCTTCCAGATGCTGAGGTGGCAGGTAGCGGCGGCAATTTGCTAGCAGTTAGTCGCATGTTCGCATAGCCTTTTGCAAGGCTATGCGATCATGCGACTGACATTTTCTATTGACTTCATGTAGTCGCGGCAAGGTAGCGATCTGCGGGTGGTTGCATGTTCGCATAGCCCGTCTTCGAGCTATGCGATCATGCGACAGGGTGCCACGTGTGTCGGGGCCTGTTTGTGGTTGTTTGGTGGTCCCGTTGGCAGATGGTGTCGTGGCAGTCTCCGGTTGGTCCGAGCTGGCAGGATGACAGGTTGAACGCGGGCCCAGTTGGGGTATCTCGGCGATGACATGACAGCCGGTAGGGTGCATGGTAGTGGCTTGTCGCATGTTCGCATGAGCTAGTTTTACCATTAACTTTATAATTCAACTAAAATATATTTTTATAAATTTAAATTTTGAAACATCAGACCAATGAATTCATAAGATTTAAATTAATAAATTGAGTGTGTGAGAAGGGAAATTTAAATTTATTTAATAATTGATATTTTAAAAATTTAGATAGTATCATCAAATTCATTGATTATATAGAATTAAAAAAAAAACTAATTATATAGAATAGTTTATGTTAAGTTCAAAATAAATGAAAAAACTTACATTTTTCATCCTTACAATATCTTAATACAAAGATAGGAGCTAATCTATAAGGAAAGATTTTATTTTGTTGAATTTAAAAATTTTACTTTAATTAAAAAATTGGAGAAGAAAAGAGCATACTTTATGTCCTTTTTGTAATACCCTTTCTTATGGATGTATTCTGGTTCATGTGCATTTTTCATCTTATCATGATTAGATCCTTAATTAAATACAATTTCATATAATAAAGGTTAAAACATATTTAATAGAAATATTAAATAATGTCTAATTGAATATAATTATTAAATATTTATTATTGATTAATTAATAATATTAATGATTAATTTAATATAAATTGAATGTGACTATGTTATAAGATAACCTTAATAATCATTAAATAACAAAATTAATAAGTAAAAAAATGTTCATATTCAAAGCATAGCCCAGTTTACAAGCAAACACATAAATAAAAGGAGTTCTAAGAAAAATCTCTTAGACAAATAACAACATTAACAACAAATATAATCCAGAGAGACTTATGCATGAATGACAAATTTTATGTCGCATCAAATTGATGGGGCATATGGATCCATTCATCCACCAAGACCATGAATCATTTCTTATAGTATCATTCACTCTTAGCATCCTTTCCCAACACCTTTTTTTGCATGAGAAACAAGGAAAGTTTTGAACTATGCATCACATGAAGGTTGAATCCTGAGATACTCCCCATCTTCTTTTCTAGATCAAGAATATTAAAGAATTTAGAATTGTTTAAAAAGATTTTAAATCAAATTAAAATTATTTAATATTTTATAATAAAAAGCATCCACTTAGTCATACATAATGTCTTCATAATAAATATTACATTCAAGTATATAATCTAAGATACTATAAAGAAAATATAAGACAATTTCAAATGAACTCAAATTTATTGTACAGTTTATTTTTAAAATTTGTATAATTATAACAATTAATAAATAATCTAATAACTATAAAAATAAAATATATTATTTATTATACAATGTAGTTTCTAATAATATAATGTTTCCTAGTACATACAAAATTAAGAATTATTCACAATAAAACCAATGGTTAATGACATAATGAACAATATTAATTGTTGATGCCTCTAGAATCTTCATAGTGTGCTGTAAGGCAAGTGTTCAAGTGATAATTGTCAAAGTCAAAGAAGTCTTTATAATGTGAGGAAAATTTTTGTATGAAAAGCTTTGATCTACACTAATGAATTGTTGGTTGCTTGATCACGCCCTAACTTCTTTGAGGTTCTTCAGGGACACTCTGAAGACTGTAGAAATGATTATTTTCATAGTTTTGTTATTATAAAAAAAATGAGACATCTATTTTTCAAATCAAATCAGTCACTCTTGAATCAAATGAGAAAAATAGATAATAATTGATTTATATTTTTAACTACCTTATTAAAATTATCTATCTAGATTGACAATTCTTCTTTAAATTTCCTTTATGAATTATCCACATAAATCTATAGAGTGACATGTATGTTGTAGATGAATGACAAGGAAAGAGCAAAAGACAGTGGCCACACTAGTCCCTCTCGCAATGCCGTGTAAAATGTGGTAAAATTGAAGTGTTCAAACGATAACTATCAAAGTCTTCTGAATGTCCATTAATGATCTTCAAAGTCTTCTTCACTTTGTACATTAGCGTGATGTTTATTGGCAGAGAGCGTGACATTACATTAGCGTCACGTAGATATTTTGGCGTGTTTGGTGGGAATGGTGGATAAACGTTTACATTAAATGTAGATACTTAAATCATTACTCACCATTATAATTCACACAATTTGGAGTGTAATTTAAAACTGCTAACAAAATTAAGGTAATTAGAATCTCAAGGTGTAATTTTAAATTGCCAATTTTTTTTAAAACAGTTGCACGTCAATTTTATCCCACTTAATCGTACTCTATCAGTCTTTGAGTGTGAAAAATGTTAACAAATCAGAAAGATGGATAAAAATTGATTTATATAGTTAACAACTCTTTTTTCAAAATCTTTTTGAAAATTAATAATTTTAAATTTTTTATTTAAAATGTTAACAATTTTTTAATTTTTTAATATATTCTTATATTAGAAGGAAGTCTAATAGACACATCTAATCTTTTTACAAGTAGGAATTAAGAAAATTTAGGAGGAAAAATTTTAGAAAATAAAAAAGATAGATTTTAATTTAGAGTTTAATCATTTTTTTCAAAAAATAAAATAATTCTATGTGTTTGAGGCAAGATTAGAAGGTTCATATAAATTGTGAGAATGATTGACAATTATTGATTAAGAGAGAGATTAAAAATCTAGAATGACTGACCATTATAGATTTAGAGAAATATTAAAAATAGAGAATGACTGACAATTATTGATTTATATTTTTAACAACCCTTTTTTGACTTTTTAAAAATCTTCTTTATTTTAGAGGAGTCTAGACTTGCCTAATTTCTTTTTCAAATATGGATTTAAAAAATTAAGTAGAAAGATGTTAAGAAACCATAAAATTAACAAATATTGATTTGTACTTTTTAAGATCTATATTATTTAACAAGTGCCACGTAGTGGTTAAGTACTTGCCTTTAATTATAGTAGAAACTGTTAGGCCAATTTTCTGTCATAGCAAAAATCTTTTGAAATTGGCCTCTCCCCTGCATGTGTTTCATGTTGTGCGCTCTTGACCCCGTGCTCTTTAGTGTGTCACCCTGCTCCAGCCCAGACCGCATCCTCTTAATCGCAAAACCCAGAAAGATATTCAAATTCTAAGGTCCGCGGGAAGCATTTTCAAAATTTGTCACAGTGTCGAAAACCCACAGTGTTTTTGAAAATCCATGATGTTTTCGACCTTTTTGGCCTGCATAAAAACCCTGTGTGTTTTCGACTTCCTTGTCCACCTTTGTGTCATGTTGAAAATTTTATGTGTTTTCGATCCTCTTTCGCCGAAAACACTGTGTTTTTGACCTTGCATATCTTCTTTTCTGTCGGTTCTCCTTGTTCATCTGTCTTAACTGCGCAAGTGCGATGATGTGGGGCCAGTTCCTTCAAGGTGTCAGAGCGAGGACAGATGGCATGTTCTTATTGGCTGACGTATGGGCGCATGTCATACTTTTCGGACATGCGATCATGCGACCGTTTGCCATCTGTCCACCTGGGTCCCGGCTCTTCGCAGTTGGTGGCGTTTCATTGGTGGGCCCGGGAGGTGCAAAGAGGCGGACATGTGGCAGCCTGTGATTGGCTGTCGCATGATCGCATAGCCCAGTTTTTGGCTATGCGATCATGCGACCGCTTACCACGTGTCCCTGGGGCCCAGTTGCGGTTGCAGTGGCGGTGACGGTTGCGGTGGCAGTTACGGTGATCCGAGTTGGTGGGTTTTCATTCGTCCGTGTATTGATGAGTTGGTCTATGTCAGAGGGCCCGCGTTGAAGGCTTTTAATCTAATGGTCGGCGCATGATCTCAAGGAATATTCCAAGCTTATGCGATCATGCGCCATCCGTCGGATTTTATTTCATTTTGCCAGATTGCCCAGTGTGGTCAGTGGGTCCGGTGTGACATGCGTGCTTGCAGTTGGAGGTTTCTTATTGGTCAACGGGGGTGTGTTCACTGTGGGCCCACTGTCAGAGGTGGTCATTGTTGGCATTAAGCATGATTGTCATTAGTGACAACACTTATTCTGAACAGAGCATACCGAGCAGAGCAGAGCTTACCGAGCAGAATAGTGCATACCGAGTAGAATAGAGCTTACCGAGCATAACAGTGCATACCGAGCATAACAGAGCTTACCGAGCAGAAGAGAGCATACCGAGCAGAACAGTGTATATCGAGCTCGCAAAGTTTCACAGTGTTTACCGAGTGCTACACAGTTAAACAGGAAATTCAGTTTCTACTGAGTAACACTGTATCTACCGAGTCTCCAGTATTTACCGAGTTCGAAACTACGACCGAGTGGTTAGTATGGACCGAACCTCCACTTCTACCGTGTGCATGATGATGCCGAGTAATGTAGTGGACGCCGAGTATCAGAAAGTCACCGAGTTAGTTTGCAGTAATCGAGTAACTATATTTGGGCCGACTCAATAAGACTTGTATTTACTTGTTTAAGAGCCGACTTTGTAATTGTTTTGCAATTGATTTGGATTGATATATAAGCAATGTTTATATCATATCCAAAAGAAAAAAAATAGCGAAGTATGAAAAAAGGAGAAAGGCAGAGATAAGCGAATTACAAAGGGCTACAACAGTATAAGAAGCAGCAAAGATCTATCCATCACAGAAGGTGATCAGTACATCAGAGAATCTCAATCAGCAAGTACAGTTGCAAGTAAAAGATCTACTGTTTCATCCTAACAGGTGAATCAGCTTGAAATCCTTTAACCGGGTAGACTTAACAGTCTTTGTAAAATCTCTTAACCGATTGCATACTTCATTGTATGTTTGTAAATCCTCTAACAAGGTGGACCTAGCAGTCCTTATTGCTCCTAACAGGGCAGATCATCAGAAGTGATCATTGTAAGCCTTAACCGGCAAACTTTATACTGCAGTATTGAAGTTTTGTGGGTATCATCCCCACCCCAGTTTTAATTTCTACTTGGAAGGTTTCTGGGTCACCAAATCTCTGTGTTCCAAGTGTTATGAATGTTTTATTCTTTCTACTACTCATGCATCTAATCAGATTATCAATCTAATATTATTAAGATCTGAATCTGTTAAAAGTTTTGAAGTTACTGATTCACCCCTCCCCTCTTAGTAACCTAGATAGTCTTGAATATTTCCAACAATTGGTATCAGAGCTTTTTGTTTCTCAAGATAAAGTTTGACAGCTTGAGTGAAGATCCAGGACAATGGAGATATTCAAACTTAACAAAGTAATTGAAAATGAAAAGCTAGATCTGGAAATGGCCATAGCTAAATTCAAAGAAGCAAAAGAACATCTTTCCCAATCCCTAAGAAGAAGGAAGGAACTTGCAAATCAGATGAATGACCATCAATATGTTGAAGAAAACATTGAAGACCTTTTCCCTTGAAGCAGCTCAGATGAAGCAAACAATGCTATCAAAGAACTCCTAGAAAAGAATGGATCTCTGCAGGAAGAAGTAAAAAAATTGAAAAGAGAACAGGAAATACACTCAACAAGATTCTGTGAAATCTTGGAACAAAGAAACAAAATGAAAGATGAAATAAATGGAAAGAACAACGAAATCCAGAATAAAACTCTTCAGCTAGAAAACCTTATTGATCAAATCTCCAATGCAAATGAAGAAATCTTGACTCTGAGATCAGAAAATGAAAATATAAGAGAGGAGTTGAGATTTGAAAAGCAAATCAATTTAAGAGTGATGAGTGACCTAGATGCTGAAAGGCAAATCAATGAGAGAATGTTAAAATCTCAAGAAGATATGAATCAGGTGTATGAACGAAACCTTCATAGGCAAAAAGGAAAAGCAGGACTTGGATACAAAGAGGAAGGTGAATCTTCCAAGCAAGGTACTCAAAAGAATCAGAAACCTACTTGTAATCATTGTGGCAAAATAGGTCATGTTTCAAACAAATGTTGGAGTAATGGAAAAGCAAAATTCAATGGAAATTGCTACAATTGCAATCAGCATGGTCATAAAGAAAATGAATGCAAGGAGAAACCAAGATTTAAAGGAAAATGTCACAAATGTAACAAACAAGGTCACAAGGCATCCGAATGCAGATCTAAAACATTCAATCCAGCAGAACAAATTATGAAAGCAATGTTTGGATGGGACTACAACACTTGGTGCAGATGTCATTACTGTGGAGAATATGGACACATTGGCATGAATTGTGTAAAACATCACTTAAGAAAAAGGGACACCACTGTAAGATGTTTTAAATGCACTAAACTTGGTCATATAGCAAAAAATTGCATGAATGTTGGCGAAGTTGAAGATAGACAGAAAGAAAAAGAAGATAGCATCAGGAAGCAAATGAGACAACAATGGATTCCTAAACCTACTGAACAAACCAGTCCAAGTAATGTAGTCACTCATGAAGGGAGTGGCTCTATGAACTCTAACTAGTCTCCAAGAAAGCACTGGAACTGTATCTTCATAGACATATTCCAAAATAGTTCCTGAACTGAAAGGAAGACAGATCCAAATCAGTATGCGAGATACAGCAAGATCACAAGAAGGTCAGTATCAGTTACCACCGAGCAAGGTCGGGAGTAACCTAACTTCATATGGTTACCGAGTAAGGTCAAAGCAGTATGAATTCCCATGATCATCGAGTTGCGGAGTCTTCACCGAGCAATTAATTCATAGCGGATGATAGCCTGTTTAGTTCATACCCTAATTCGTATGAGCATTAATGACAAAGTTTTAACAAAAGGAGTGAAATCAAGTTCACTATTCACCGCGAACTTTAGCATATTGAAAGTAGAAAAGTCTCCTAGTGCAATCAAGCGTTTCAAAGCATATTTTAGCAAGATATTCTCTTTTCTCGAAGAATTTACTGTGTTCACCGAGCTACCATGGCATCATCCAGCACTAAAGTGAAGAAAGGTTCAGAAATGTTAGTTCATGGAGAATGGAAAGCACCAGATTTCAAACCCGTGCCCGCAGTTGCCGGAACCCTAGACCCGAGTGGAGCTCAATCTCGGATCCCTCCTAAGGTACTCCTTATTAACGATATTCGCAGTCATTTTAAGTGTACAATTCAAGAGCTTGGAACCCTAGAGATAGATACTATTTGTGAGGAACTGTGTGTCGATGGTGTTCTCAAACCGGAGCATCAACATTTGGAAGATAAGGGTTTAGTTCACATCACACACTTGCCTCAGAGCTTTCAGATAAAATGGGTCAGATATATCCTTAGCCAAGTACATGAAGGTAAAATATGACTTGAGCAGCCAGTAGAGATTACGAAGAAGATGATTCATCGAATCACTGGTCTTCCCATGCTCGACAAGGCAAAATCTACAAAAACCCTAGGTCGGCTGAAACTGGAAGAGAAAACCCTAGCCGAGTGGGACGGTAGAGGTATGAAGATAAGCAGCATTACTGATGCAGAATTGAAGTTTGGTATACATATCATAGCTCACAAGATATACAGTTCAAGTCAGCAGAATAGTGTTCTGTGTGAAGCAGTTGACCTAGCGTATAAGATTGTGAAGAACAATCTGTCATTTGACCTAGCAGATTTGTTATTGAAGTAGTTCAACAAAAATATGGAAAGCATTCAAACTTCTAAGAACAATCCATGTAAGTTTGGATCGCTGTTAGTTTGTTTATTTTTCTATGTTCAGAAGTTTTTCCCATCTAAAGGCATGGTAGTATGGAGAAAAGATGTGCCGGTTCTTTATCAGATGAATGAATACATTTTAGAAATGGGTGACAGTTTTGAAAGTATAATGGATAACTATTTTGAATCATTTAAAGAGAAAATGAACAATAGATTCCAGATTCCACAGAAATTGGTGGAAAATTATAAAGATGATATTTGCTTCATGGTGGATTGTGATAATCTGTATATACAGGCAACAAAACCAAGGATTGTACATGTGAAACCTCTTCCCTATGAGGTAAATATTGATGAAACCAAGAATATTATTGAAGCCCTAATTAATCAACCTGTTAATCCAAAGGCACCATATTTTGGGACATATGAAGAAGCTAAGGAGAGAATTGAGCTTAGTATAAAGCTTCCACAGGCGGTTAACAAAGGAAGAAAGAGGATGGCCAAAATACAAGCTAGCACACCTCTAATGTTAACCGAGGGAAAAGGAGAGGACTTTGAAGAAGAAGAGAAAAAGGATGAGGAGGAAGAAGAACATGTACCAGTAAAGAAGAAGGGAAAAATAATTATCACCAAGGCACCCAAGCAATCCTCTGCAGTATTTACAAGGAGTGCAAGAGGCAAGGCAGGCAAAGACAGTGAAGAAATAGTACTCAAAAGACCTCCTCCTTCATTAAAAGAAAAGATCAAGAATTTGAGAGAAGAATCTGGAATTGCAAACTTCAAATCTCTCAAATATGAAATCAGATTTGAGGAAGAGCAGCAGGAAATTGAAGATGTTGTTATTGAGAAAATGGGAAAATGGAAATACTCACCTGAAGAGATAGCTTCTCAAATCATAGGAATTCTGCTAAATAAAATTAAGTTGAGATGGTCCAATGCAAGGCAAAATGTCAAGGACATCTATGCTCAAACCTTGAGGCAATTGATGCCAAGTTTGAAAAATGCTGAAATTAATAAGGCATTGATAGATAATGAAAATAAGATGTCACTCAAATTCAATAGTTGTTTGATTTTGATCAAAGATATTGAGTCGGTTGTGAAGAGTGCCACTGCCACATGGAAAAACATCTATAATCTTCACAAACCGAGTACTCAAACTGTGATAATCAAAGATATTAAAGATGACAATGATGAACAGGAAGAAGATACCGAGGTAGAAAAGCAAAGTGATGAGGAAGATAACATTGTTCGGATAGCTGTAGAAGTCATTGCCTCACCTCCTCACTCTCCAGCAAAAGTTGCTACATCTAGCCTGGAGATAACTTCAAGTATGATTGTGACAACTTCCACAGATACATCAAATGCCAAATCATCACTAGCACAACTCAATGTATCATTGACAGAAATGACTACCACCTCTTTTACCGAGTTGCAGTCTCCTGTATCTACTTCAGTACCTACTTCTATATCAAGTTTTCTAGTAGTAAGTACTTCAGTTTTGGATACTTCAGTAAGTATTTTAGTTTTTTATTCTAAAATTGTGAATACTTCAGTTTTGAGCCCATCAAGTATTCCAGTCGGTAGTTTATCATTTTTCACAGCTAGTCCTACAATGTCTACAATAACTTATACAAAGGCATTAAGTGCAATAACAGTTGATCCTAAGGCTCAACCGAGTACAAGATTTTTGAGTAAGAATGTAGAAGAGGATATAGACTTAGATGAGGAGATAGAGATTCCAAAATTAGACTTTGCAAATCTTTAAGCAGACCAAATGCAAAACATTGGTGCACTCCTCCAGAAGAAAGCAAAGCAGAAGAAACTAAAAGAAGAAAGGGACAAGGAATATAAAATTATTGAGGATGCAAAGGATATTTTGTCAAAAGCATTAGGTATTAAAGTTGATTCCTCTCAACATATTTTGTTACAGTTAGCTGAGGTAGTGAACAAGTTCAATGAGGATTCCTCTGGGTCAGAAAAGATTCTTGAGAAAGTTGAGAAGAAGTTTGACAATAAAGTGCTTGAGCATGTTGCTCAGCATATAGCTATTAATCAGGCAGAATTATCTTCAGTTTTGACAAATATTGAGTCCTCCTATTCCAATGTTACCTCACTTTTTGCTAAGCTATGTAATGTTGCCGAGTTCACTAAGGAAGTCAAGGATAAATTGAATAAGATTGATGAGGATCTGAAGGAAAGTGTACAGAAGTTGCAACTTGAACCTAGTTCAAGCTCTGCACATCATATGAAAATCACATTTCTATCAAATAGGCAGTCAGAATTATTAAAAGAGGACACAAAGATCCGGTCAACACTGCTAGATATTCAGAACATGATCCTTCCCATCATGGACATAATGCAAAAGTACACTGTTCACTCAAAAACATTACTCCATGACAATCAATTTTCCATTGCAGATCACATGATTGAACTCTTTGCAGAAGTCCAAATTGCACTCCAAACATGCAAGATTCTGCAAGAGAATTGGGACAAAACTCTAGCACTAATCATGAAGGTACATTCTGATTTTCTTTCACATTTTGGATTCTCCCTGTAAAATACTTGTATATACACCTTTGGCATTATTGTCAAAAAAGGGGGAGAAAATGTATAGGAGAAAGTGTATAAGATTAAGGTGTGAAATACGAAAGGGGGAGAAAGTACTCTATATAAAGGAGTCATGAAATGTATAAACAGCAGTTTAACAAAGATAAATTTTGAAAAATCTAAAACAGATTCAGCATGATTCTTGTATATAAGTTTTGGCAATAAGTGTTTTTGTCACTAATGCCAAAGGGGGAGATTGTTGGCATTAAGCATGATTGTCATTAGTGACAACACTTATTCTAAACAGAGCATACTGAGCAGAGCAGAGCTTACTGAGCAGAATAGTGCATATCGAGTAGAACATAGCTTACCGAGCAGAACAGTGCATACTGAGCAGAACAGAGCTTACCGAGCAGAACAGAGCATATCGAGCAAAACAGTGTATACCGAGCTCACAAAGTTTCACAGTGTTTAATGAGTGATGGACGGTTAAACAGGAAATTCAGTTTCTACCGAGTAACACTATATCTACCGAGTCTCCAGTATTTACTGAGTTTGAAACTACGACCGAGTGGTTAGTACGGACCGAGCCTCCACTTCTACCGAGTCCATGACAATGCCGAGTAACGCAGTGGATGCCGAGTATCAGAAAGTCACCGAGTTAGTTTGTAGTAACCGAGTAACTATATTTGGGCCGACTCAGTAATACTTGTATTTACTTGTTTAAGAGCTGACTTTGTAATTTTTTTGCAATTGATTTGGATTGATATATAAGCAATGTTTATATCATATCCAAAAGAAAAAAAATAGAGAAGTATGAAAAAAGGAGAAAGGCAGAGATAAGAGAATTACAAAGGGCTACAACAGTATAAGAAGTAGCAAAGAACTATCCATCATAGAAGGTGATCAGTACATCAAAGAATCTCAATCAGCAAGTACAATTGCAAGTAAGAGATCTACTGTTTCATCCTAACAGGTGAATCAGCTTGAAATCCTTTAACCGGGTAGACTTAACAGTCTTTGTAAAATCTCTTAACCGAGTGCATACTTCATTGTATGTTTGTAAATCCTCTAACAAGTTGGACCTAGTAATCTTTATTGCTCCTAACAGGGCAGATCATCAGAAGTGATAATTGTAAGCCTTAACCGGCAAACTTTATACTGCAGTATTGAAGTTTTGTGGGTATCATCCCCACCCCAATTTTACTTTCTACTTGGAAGGTTTCTGGGTCACCAAATCTCTGTGTTCAAAGTGTTATGAATGTTTTATTCTTTCTGTTACTCATGCATGCAGTTAGATTATCAATCTAATATTATTAAGATCTGAATCTGTTAAAATTTTTGAAGTTACTGATTCACCCCTCCCCTCTCAGTAACCTAGATAGTCTTGAATATTTCCAACAGTCATGTGGTGGCTTTTGGTTGGATGTCGCATGGTCGCATAGCCCATTCCTTGGCTAGGTGATCATGCAACCGGTCGACACGTGTCCATGGGGCCCGGTGTGAGGTGGTAAGGTGGCATCCGCGGTGGTGACGTGCTAAGTTCTGATTGGTTGCCAGTGTTCCTGGTGGCAAGGGGTTTGCGGTGGGACCCATGTTTGCAGTGCCCAAGTGTATTGACTTCGGTGGTGAATGCTAACGGTTAGTCGCATGTTTGCATAGCCTTTTTCAAGGCTATGTGATCATGCGACTGACATTATGCGTTAGGACTTTGAAGTGGTGGTTGCGGCAAGGTTAAAGTTTGCAGGTTGTCGCATGTTCGCATAGCCCATCCCCGGGCTATGCGATCATGCGACTAACCGTTTGTTGTCGCGGTTGCGGAGTTGTGGTGGTAACGTTACCAGGGACTTTTTCTACGGTGTTTGTTGCCCGTTTCCTATGGCGGTGAGGTTGGTGACCGTGTGACTGCGCGACTAAAGTAGGGGTTAAGTTGCCATGCCCGCGAAGTGTAAAGGATCAGATGGCAGGGATATAAAGCTGATAAAGGTTTAAATGTGGACCACCGATGTGCTTCTGGTGCCATGAAAGTGATCGTTGGGGTTTGATTTAAAATTTGCAGAGGGTTTCCTGCGACCAAAAGGATTGGTTTTCAATGCTTTCTCGATGGTTTTTGATCTGGTTGGTGGCATCGGTTGTTGCAAAGTGGTCCAGGGGCTCTGTGGTCATTTGTAGAGGTGATTTTGTACCTGGTGCTGTGTGGTTTTCAGCTCGAGGGGCTATTTGCAGGTGGTGACTTGACTGATTCTAATGGCATTCCTGGTGTACTATGCTGAGCTCACATATTTTCATGATTGTTGATTTGCTAGAGATTTGTTTTCTCCAGGCTGCTTGTGTTTTTGGCCCCTGCAGTAAATTTTGTGACTGTTTGAGTTGGTGTGGTGGGTGAAACCCTGGCCTTAGTTGTCTGTAGCTTGTTGCAACCTGTTATGGGTTTCCAAGGCAGCTAATGGTATAAAGTGTTGAATTTTTGACTTTGTGTGGGTTCTGAATTTCGTTAGTTCCAGTGAAGGGTCCTTTTCCTGTAGATCTTCTCCTTCTCTCTGCATATAGAGTGTTCTGTTTTCATTGTTGGTTTAGAGAATACAATGCATGCTGCAACAGATTTGTTTTGTGTATGAGAACTCAGTTTATTCTTACTGTTACTAAGCTATCTCCATTTGAGCTTTGAATTCATTGATCATGCATTAAGGGTGTTTGATTTGTCTGCTTGTATTGCCTATGTGTTTGCAAGTGGAGTTATCTTCGCAGAGGTAACTGGTTCAGGGTTAGTGTTTGTGCATGTATGAGCTGAAATATCAAGGATAGGTCATGCTTGTCTTCCAGTGGATGCTGGTTAATGTACTGTCTGATTCATAGGTCTCTTCTAAGGGGAGGGTTAAAATCCTTTGAATGGATAATAACATGCTTGAATGCACATGTGGGTGTTAAGTTGAGGTTTGGTCATGGTGTGTGATTGATGTTAGGCATCAACACATTGAGCATATTGTGTTCTTGTTTCACAACTGTCTCTTGCAGTAGGGTATTTGACTTTGTGGCCCATTGGATAAGGCACTGGTCTATCAGAGATTTAGGGTATCTCAGGGGTCCCTTCAAATCCATTTAAAATCATTTCCATCTAGTTCCACCCTTTCCCTTTCTTGCTGTTAGTATAGGTCTCTAGCTTTCAATCTCATTCCATGCTAGTAGAGCTATTGCATGAGACTTTCTATCATTGGGGTACAGGATACCTATAGGAGATTGACTGCTATTCCACATTAATCTGTCTGCAGGCCTTTGGTTTGTCATGAGGTGTCTTGAATGTGCAGATAAGGCAATACCCACCTGAGTGAATGTGGAGCTCAAAGAAGAAGGAGGATTTCTCTCTATCCTCATCAATTGGTTTGTTTTTCTTGTCAAGCTTGAGTGCCTAACCTGTGTTTTAAGCCCAACCATTTGATTCAAGTTTGGTCCTGCAAGGAGAAGAACCAATAGAAACTATAACAGTATATTATTTTTAAAATTTTTTAAGTTATACTAGAAATAATAGTATATTAATTTTTTAATTATTATGTTTTATATAGTTACAATAGATGTAATAAATTTTTATAAAAGAATTTTTATTAAAACTATTATAAATAAATCATTACTCACCATTATAATTCACACAATTTGGAGCGTGAACGTAGGGAAACTGTCAAAGTCAATGAAGTCTTTGCAATGTGGGGAAATATGTAGGTTGCTTACCTTAATCACACCCCTACTTCTTCGGGGAGGTACACCTTGGTAAAGTTTAAAACTGTGGAAGTGATAATTTTCATATTTTTTTTGGTAGTATGCAGAAATATGGAGCGATCTAATTTTGAAATGAATCAATTAGTCTTGACTTTGGAAAAAATGATATAAAAATTAAGAAAAATTAGTAATTTATTTTTAGTTCCTGTCGTAGGCAGTAGAACTATAGGCATTGACCTGTTTTTAACTAGTGATTAAACTAGTAAATTCCTGCCAATCAAATTTCATTATTTCTTTTTGTTATGTCAAATGCTAATATTTGATAAAGTAAAATGCACAATATTTAACTTTTTAAATTTATAAAATTATATATCTTTCGTTTCATTGGTTTAAAAAAATTGAGTGATAAGAGCCCTTTTTTCAGAAATTTATGTCACAAACATTAGCTCCCATGTCAAATTATTTATTTTTGTCCAAAGATTTAGATATTCTAAAATTTATTATAATAGTTTTGTAGGCAATCCATCTCATTGGCTGAAAAAACTGAGGGATAAGACAAATTTTTGAGAAATTTATTAACAAAAAGACTATTATAATAATTTAAGTTTATCAAAATTCACATATAATTTTTTTACTTAAATTGTTAGAAAAAGTTTATTGTTACATTTTACCTATTATATTTCATAAATTTTTGTACAATAATTTTTTATTTTATGTAACTTACAATATTTATGATAAAAATTTTATAATATATATTATAATACTATATATTACATTACATATATTTTTTATATAAACTATTATTTTTATATTGTATTAATTATATATTTATACAATATTTTTTATTTTATATATTTATAAAAAAATATACATATTTTATGAGATAAAAAATAATATAATTTTTAAAATATAAAATTCGTGCACTTTGTCTAAATGGAAATTTATTATTCTAATTTTTTAATATATTTTTATCTTTGTAAACTTTAAAAAAAATTAAATAGAATAAAATAATAATTATTAATATTAAGTTATTTGTAATATATGAATATTATTTATACTTATTAATTTATTATTATTTTATATAAAATAATTAATTATTAACTGTGAATCATGTATAGTAAAATAATATTAATTATATATATTAAATTAAAAATTATATTTATAAAAATTTATACAAATATGACAATGTCAATTTGACTTAGAAAGTAAAAATAACAATGAATAAAATATTAAAATAATTTAATTGAAGACAAATAATTATATTTGTGATAAATACTAGAATTATTCCTTTAAGTGAGGACCAAAAACATTTGTTTGGCCATGTTGTGAGAGGGTGTGAATATTGCATGGAAATGGGTGAGAATCATACAAATTTCAATCTTCAATTTTCAATGAATGAGGAGATGAGATTTCTTTGATCATGTATGTTGTAGATGAATGACAGGGAAAGCACAAAACGCTGTGGCCACACTTGTCCCTCTCGCAAGGCCGTGTAAGATATGGTAAAATCAAAGTGTTCAAATGATAACTATCAAAGCTTTCTCGAATGTCCGTTCATAGTCTTCGAAGTCTTTGTAACTTGTGGAAACTTTTAATCACCCCTCTACCTACTTCACGAGGGAAACGACATTACCTACTTTACGATGGAAACCGCGTGATTTTTTTGGTAAGGAGCGTGACATTACCTACTTTACGATGGAAATCGGGTAATTATTTCAGTTTTGTTAGTATGTAGAAGATATTTGAGAGCTGATTTTTTTCGTTGGTTTTTATACGATCTTGGTCTTATATTTTATTGAGTTGGAGTTCAAGACTTGATCTTTAGTAGACTCATTCAAAATCTAATAACTTCACCAGCAGACCAAAAGCTCATTAACAAAGAACTGATTTTAATTTTCAAAATCCTTAAAAAAAATTAAGATAATTTTAATTTCAGTAAATGTAATTTAAAACCGCCAATATGCGCGTCAATTTTATCCAACTTAATCGTACCTTCAGTCTTTGAATGTGAAAACTTTGAAAACATCTTTTGGAATTATCTTACTTAGATTGATAACATTTTTATAATTGTTTTTAATGAATTATCAATATAGAATTGCAATAAGTGTGTCTCTTACATTTTTTAAATTATCAATTTAAATTATTTAATTATATGTTTAACAATTATTTTTTAATATAATTTTTTTTCAGAGGGAAGACTAATAGACACATATAACCTTTTTACACATAGGAGTTAAAAACTATTAAGATAAAAGAAGTTAAGAAATTAAAGAGTTATATATTGGTATAGATTTTAACAACCTCTTGAAAAAAAAAAAATAGAATATTTCCTTATCTTTCAAGCAAAATAAGACTATAAGGTTCAAATAAATTGTGAGAATGATTCACAATTATTGATGGAGGGAGATATTAAAAATTAAGAATAATGAGAATTATTGATTTAGAGAGATATTAAAAATAGAGAACTTTTGACAATTATTGGTTTATATTTTTAAAAATTATTTTTCTACTTTTTTTTTTCTGATAATTTCTTATATTTGAGAAGAGCCTAGTAGACTCATGTAACCCTTTTACAAATATGAATTTGAAAAAATAAGTTGAAGGATGTTAAGAAACCAAAAACATTCACAATTGTTGATTTAAATTTTTAACAATTTTGAATAATTCTTATGTTTAAGGTAAGAATAATAAATAATTTTGACATCTTTACTTGTACGAATTTGAATCAATTAGGTGGAAATATAGTAAGAAACTAAAATAAATTTAGAAATTTTAACAACCATTTTAAAAATCAATTTCAATGGCTCTGTATTTTAGGGAAGAGTAACTTAGTAAGCTCATCTAAAAAAACTTAAAATTATACACGTATGAAAATATGTCAATAAATGTGGTAGATTGACAACTATTGATTAATATTTTTATCAATCTTTCTTTGAAAAATATTTTGATTGATTTATATTTTTAATTATTTATCAATCCTTCTCTCAAAATTATTTGTTAATATTAAAATTACCAAACCCTTCCCTGCTCTCCATAATCTTCGACTGGTTCAAAGATCTGTCCGGTTGTTCTTGTTTAACCTCCCAATGACTCTGTTGAGCTGTCAGATTATCTATAGGCATGGTACAATTGTCCAGTGACTAGAATTTATTTCGAGAACCTTTGCAATTTAGCGTTCCAGTTGAAAAAGCAGGGAAAGATACCATTTCACAGCCATAGGTGATGGAAACAGAGTGATTCTCTTGCCCTCTGCTTCTATAATCCGCCTCCAGTGAACTATTCCTCAAAGCCTCCATTTTTGCGTAGCTAGGGTTTTTGGCGCCTGTAAAAGGCACAACTATGCCCCTGTCGGGACTCATGCTCGTGCTTAGAATCATATTAAATAATATTTAAAATGTAAAATGTATATTATATAATTTTTAATATATAATATTATATATAATATATAATCTAATATATAGTTTTTGATATTAATATATAATTAAATAATATTTAATGTAACATGTATATTATATAATATTTAATATATATAATATATAATCTAATATATAGTTTTTAATATTAATATATATTAAATAATATTTAATGTAAAATATATATTATATAACATTTAATATATAATTGATATTATATAATATTTAATATATTTAATATATATCTAATATATAACAAATATATAGTTTTTTATATATAATATATCATATGAAGGATGGAGAAATGGGAGGGAGAAAGTGGAGGCAAAGTGAAAATTCAAAATTCTGTCATCATATTCGGATACCCAAAAATATTGGGTACTCGATTAGGCTCGGTATTGCTTTGTGCACCAAACCTACATGGTCAACTATTGAAATGTCTTAAATATGTGTTTTTCCCCTATTTCTTTGAGTTCCAAACTTTGACAATGTAGTTGACGACTTTTTTTTCACCTGAATTTGATAAAATGAAAAGGGTATCTTAAGGAGATTATTAGCTTTCTATTGATATAATTGCTATCAAATTTTGAATTCAGTAAGTAATTATTAGTTATTTTCTAATTGAGCTACCTCTAAAGTGCTGATTTATATAATGATTGAAAAATTACTATAACTTTCAAATAGTATAACATTTTTGAAATCCAAAAAATGCGTCACATTCTATGCTTCGCCTACTATAAGGGAAAAATATAAAATTGAATTTTGTAAAGTTTTGAATGAGTTAAGGTGGTCAGACATGGGAGTTTTTTTATTCTGAAAATGTTGGAGCAGAAAATTCGTAATTAATTATTTTTTTAGAATAAAATTACAAAAACATATGCGTCACATCTGGGCATGAGTCTACTGCTTATATATAAAATCTTATAATAAAATATTATCATTTGATTATGATTAAGGTAGTGAGACATACACCTACTCCTTATTTTTTTCCTAAAATTTTTGTACTGCTGCATTGAAATCTATACTTTTCACTAGTCATACTAGCTTTTTCTCAAAAAAGACCTAGTAGTTTAGAAACTACATTCAATTTTCTACAAATTCTATTCTTACAACTTTTTGATATTAGGTTCATAGCTAGTTAAAATTTTCACGTCAAGTTGACTAACCCTGATTTGTTGATTTCTCATTGCCACTTAAGGGCATAGTTTGGCCCCTCATGATATTGCACACACCCATATAGAAATGGTACTCTCTAAATATTTTCTGATCCTCTTCTATACTATCAGGTGTATGTCTATAGACAATATGAACAAAAATTATTACTAGCACTGAATTATAATATTGTGGTTGGATCTCATCTTGTGGTGCAAGCGTGTCGTTCTCTACAAAGTCAACAACTAAAAATATACTACCAATTGGAAATGTATTCTTGCATATGCGAAATTTTCTATTAAGCCATCTAGAATTTTGAGAGTGTTTCACATATTTAGGTATAATCTTACTCTTGAATTCATTCATAAAAGCATTAACACTAAGTTTTTCAGTTATTAGATTGCATCATTTTCCAACTTTTCCATCCTTCAATGGATACTCAACTGTTTTAAATATTTGTACATCAACTAATTGTTTTCCAAAATCAAATGAAATATTTTCATGCAAACATTCATCTAATAATGTAAGATTGCCACATACATCACATACGCCAGAAACACAAGCATTCAAAAGATAAAATTGCTCATTAGGTGGGTTACAAAATAAATTTGATATAAACTCCTTTATAGTTTGAGGTGGTATATGTATACCACATTCCTGCAACATTTCATTAGTATGCATAGTAGAATGTATAGATTGAAAAATATCATAATGATAACAAAATTGAACATGAGTTTTGCAACAACAGGTGATTCTTTCTTTGTTAATCCTTACATACCATGGTTTACATTTTTGAAAAGATCTTTGACTAATACTAATAGTTAACACCTTATTCTCCACAAATTTTTTATACAATTCTATTTCAGTCATATCTAAAAGGTGTTTTAGATGTGGATCATGGACTTTTGAACTGACTCTTAATTTAAGAACATCTCTGACATTAGAGGATACTCTTATATTATCATGCTAAAAATTTTCAATCAAAGTTTTGACTTCACCAATAAGCTTCATGTCAAACCTCGGGAGTCTTCCACTGAAGGTCCATAAATGGTTTTTCGGATCACTTTCAAAGTTAACTCTTCTCTTTATAGCTCTTGTTAAAGTTTTATGATGAATATTAAGATATCCACTTATGTTTGAAATCATTCCTTTATCAGTAGTAGTTTTGTTTACTAAAGCTATTGTTATTGCTCGTCATGCCGCATTACTATCTTTAGAATGACTTTTCTTTCCAATTGTGTCAAAGGTACTAGCAACAGTTGATATAACTTATTTTAGAGACTCATCCCTTTTCTTGGATTTCACATAAATACCTAATCTCTTCATCACTTTTCGCATTTTAGACATTTTAATTAATTATAACATTAATTGACATTGAATCCCAAATTTTTTATTATAAAAAAATTGTCTTAACAATCGATTCACATGTGTCCTAATCTGTCTCCATGAAACCAAACCATGTAGATTGTTTAGCACGTCTTTTTTTTATTTAAAATTATTCATTTATTTCATTATCATTCAAAGGAGTTTCTTTCTCTATCAGTGTTTCTATGTCTACATCCACATTGTTGATTTCAATTTGAATTGGTATTTAATTTTTAGTTTCAATTGGGGTTTGACTTTCAGTTCCTTTATCACTATGATTAACATTACTAATTTTTGAAATTTCATGTGCAATTAAATTTGCTAATCTATTTTCAGAAATAAAATTTAAATCATTTTTATTGTAACTTGCTTCTAGCAAATCATGAACATGTTTATCAGAATAAGTTACATTTGGATGTGAAGACATACCTGTATCCAATACTGGATTAGAAGATGCACCTGAATTTTCTTCTTCAACCTCTGCATCCATTATGGTGTCTTCATTGTCCTCCTCTTCTAAAACAATTGTTGCACTCGATGCTCCAACATTATTCAGGTTTTGAAGTCTCTCTCTTCTTTCTCGTTGTCATTTTGCCTCCTCTTTATTTGTTGCAACCTCCTCAAATGTCAGAACCTTGCTTGCCCTCTTTCTGCATCAGTTTGTGATCAGGATTAAAGTGGGAAAATATTGAAATCTAATTTTTCCAAAATTTCATATGTTTTAGTAAATTGCAATTTTGAGGGTCTTCGGTGCATTTCTGGGCAAATATGCTGCCCAAAAATACGATGGAACATCAATGTTTCCAAAATTTCATTCAAGATTATTTGAATACCTTTCCAACGCATCAAACGGTTTGTAATTCAGAGCTAGGATGAGAAAGTTATGCCTTCTCCAAGTGGACCTAAATTTTATATTTAGTTTTTTGATAAATTTTGATAGTTTTAATAGTTTAATTGTAATAAACATTATGATGACTCTTCATTTCAATTCCAAAGGATTTGTGTGACCCTTGGGATCCATCCGACTTGTATAAACTCCAATTTTGAATAGAATGGAGACAGTTTTTGGTTTGCAATCTTGTTGTTCTCAATTTTCATGTTGAATTCTACAATACTGCAGGTATCACACCAGGTATTGTAATCTGGTTTTCATAAATCAGATCAGTTTGATCCCATTTTTGCACCAAGATTCGAGTTCAAACAATTCTTTTTGAATGTTATCTATCCAAAACAAGAAAAAAGTACAAAATGTCGATAGAAATATTTTATTTGCCTAGTACGGATCGATAAAAAAATGATTGAAAAATCGTCAATCATTGAGATCAGGCTCACAGTCTTGTTTTTTGGCTGCAATGACTCTTTATGAAATGGGCGCCCGTTATTTAAATCAAAACAGGTGCCCGTTTTGTAGTTTCACAAAACAGGCACCCATTTTGTGAATTTGAAAAAAGGGCACCCATTTATTAATTTATGAGTGGGAACTGTACCTGCTGGCTTGGGTTTTGGTTCGGAAAAAGCTTAGTGGGACCGAGCCTATGCTTGACCCTGCAAAAAAATGGCTAAGGCATTAAAAAATAAAATTTATGTCTTCCCATTATTTTTTGGACACCTTCCCGAATGAATTTTTTGATAAAATGAAAACCCATTTTAGATCTTATTGTGTAGATTATAAAAATATAAATTTTATAGTGATATGATAAATTTTAATATTTTTACAATATTTATTAAGGCAACGTGGTACCTAAACTTGAAATACTAAGGTTAACTAAAACTTTAATAACTTTTTTAATTTTACATTTTTTGAAAAATGAGTTATATGAGACCAATCTACATAGAATTTCCTTCAAATTAAAAAAAAAATTTGAAAAAAAGTGAAGTTATCATCAAATTATGGTGCCCGTACACCAGAGGTATCAAAAATGTACTTTATAGTCAATTAAAAATTAATAAAAAAGAAAATTCAATAAAAATATAAGATAAAATATTATGACCAATCTTCAGTGTTTTAGGTACCTTTTCCCAAAAGGATTCAAAAAAATACATTCATTTACTTCAAAAAAGGGTGTCCGTACACATGTTTGGTGTGGTCTCGAAACAGGCATTTTGAAAAAATAGTTTTTAAACATGTGTACTAAAATTCAATTTATACCATGTGGGTATTGAAATAAATTACCTATTTGAAAACTAGACTACGAGAACTAAATTTTATATGACTCAAGTTTTTCAAGATTCAATCTTCAAGTGCCTGAAATTTTGACATCAATTGACAAAATTTTTGAAAAACAGAGAAAACACTTCCACTTTTTTGGCCAAAAGTGGGACTCAACTTCTTGCAGCCACCCATATACACATATGTACATATGTGTATATATGTACATATGTGTGTGTATATATATATATATATATATATATATATATATATATATATATATATATATATATATATATATCTGTGTGTGTGTGTGTCTACACACACATATATGTATCACTTTCTATTAGTATCTTCATCTGTCTAGCTCTCCCTCTCTCATTATTTCCTTATGTCTCCTCTCTATATATTTATATCTACCCCTTTCTGTTCTTTCTTTATCTATCCCTTTTCTTCTCTAGATATTCCTCTCCTCCATATCCATCTCCATCTCTATCTAGATATTGATAAGTAGAAGTTAGGAGATATTTTCTATGACAAAGTCAAAGTCTAATATTGCAATCAGGATTCAATTGTGTACTTTTTCATACCATGGTTTACATTTTTAAAAAGATCTTTGACTAATACTAATAGTTAACACCTTATTCTCCACAAATTTTTTATACAAATTTTATTTGAGTCATATCTAAAAGGTGTTTTGGATGTGGATCATGGACTTTTGAACTGACTCTTAATTTAAGAACATCTCTGACATTAGAGGATACTCTTATATTATCATGCCAAAATTTTTCAATCAAAGTTTTGACTTCACTAGTAAGTTTCATGTCAAACCTCGAGAGTCTTCCACTAAAGGTCCATAAATGGTTTGTCAGATCACTTTCAAAGTTAACTCTTCTCTTTACAACTCTTGTTAAAGTTTTATGATGAATATTAAGATATCCACTTATGTTTGAAATCATTCTTTTATCAGTAGTAGTTTTATTTACTAAAGCTGTTGTTATTGCTCGTCGTGCCACATTACTATCTTTAGAATGACTTTTCTTTCCAATTGTGTCAAAGGAACTAGCAACAGTTGATATAACTTGTTTTAGAGACTCATCCTTCTTCTTGGATTTCACATAAATACCTAATCTCTTCATCACTTTTCACATTTTAGACATTTTAATTAATTATAACATTAATTGACATTGAATCCCAAATTTTTTATTATAAAAAAATTGTCTTAACAATCTATTCGCATGTGTCCTAATCTGTCTCCATGAAACCAAACCACGTAGATTGTCTAGCACATCATTTTTTATTGAAAATTATTCATTTATTTCATTATCATTCTGTTGGATCTTTTCCTTGCAGGACCAAGCTTGAATCAAATAGTTGGACTTAAAACACTGGTTAGGCACTCAAGCTTGACAAGAAAAACAAACCAATTGATGAGGATAGAGAGAAATCCTCCTTCTTTGAGATCCACATTCACTCAGGTGGGTATTGCCTTATCTGCACACTCAAGACACCTCATGACAAAACCAAAGGCCTGCAGACAGATTAATGTGGAATAGCAGTCAATCTCCTATAGGTATCCTATACCCCAATGATAGAAAATCACATGCAACAACCCTACTTGCATGGAATGAGATTGAAAGCCAAAAACCTATCCTAACAACATGAAAGGGAAAGGGTGGAACTGAAAGGAAATGATTTTAAATGGATTGAAAGGTCCCCTGAGATGCCCTAAGTCCCTGATAGACTAGTGCCTTATCCAATGGGCCACAGAGTCAAATACCCTACTGCAAGAGACAGCTATGAAACAAGAACACAATATGCTCAATGTGTTGATGCCTGACATCAATCACACACCATGACCAAACCTCAACTTAGTACCCACCTGTGCATTCAAATATGTTATTATCCATCAAAGGATTTTGACCCTCCCCTTAGAAGAGACCTATGAACAGATAACACATTAACCAACATCCACTAGAAGACAAGCCTGAAATATCCTTGACACCTCAGCTCATACATACATGAACACTAACTCTGTACCAGTTATCCTTGCAAAGACAACTCCACTTGCAAACACTTAGGAAATGCAAATAGACAAATCAAACACCCTTGATGTATGATTAATGATTCAAAATTCAAATGGAGATAGCTTAGTGACAGTAAGAATACATTGAGTCCTCATACATAAGACAAATCTGCTGCAGCATGCATTGTATTCTCTGAACCAACAATGGAAATAGAACACCCTATATGCAGAGAGAAGGAGAAAATCTACAGGAAAAATACCCTTCACATGGAACCAATTCTCCTCAAAAATTTTGTAGAAGAAGGAACCCTTACAAAATCGAACAACTTGCCATTTATACCACTAGCTGCCTTGGAATTCTCAGAGAGAATGCAACAAGCTACGGACAGTTAGGGCCAGGGTTTCACCCACCAAACCAATCAAAAATACATCAAGAATTTATTACAAGGGCAGGAAACCAAGCAACCTAGAGAAAGAAATCTGAAACAAATTTTACAATTATGAGCACATTGAGATCAGGACAGAACACCAGGAATTGCCATAAAAACCAGTACAAAATGACCACTTGCAAACACACCTTGGGCATAAAAACACACTCCACCAGGTACAAAAACCATCACGCCATCAAGAAGCAGGCCTCTGGACCACCTCGCAACAACCACTGCCACCCAACCAAGTCAAATCCGGCCGCAGAGCATTGAAAACCAGTCCTTCCTGTCGCACAAGCTCTCTGCATGAATTCGAATTTGAAAAGCAACGGTCACTTCTATGGTGCCTGTAGAGAAACGATGGCCCACGTTCAAACCTTTATCACCTTTTTAAAGCACAGCTGTCAGATCAATTTCCTCTTGCGGGCTTTAAGATTTCCCTCTAAAAGTGGCCCCACCAGACTTAGTGAATTGGTGACAAAGGACCCTCACCAATTCGCTACACATTTCACACTTTCGCTTAAAAACTTAGCGACTTCCCGACCACCATTCGCGCAATCGCCAGACAAACTAGCGAATCGACTTTTCCTCTTGTGAGTGCGCGAACACATCAAATTTGTCGGCACCATTAACTTCTTTATCCACTCCGCCAAACACTTATCGGGACCGCCAAACTACATTAGACCCCACTCCTAACTCCGCAACTGCGATGCCACCTGGAACACCGGCAACCAATCGGAACACAGCACGTCACCCCTGCGGATGCCACCTTACCACCTTTCACTGGGCCCCAAGGACACGTGTTGACTGGTCGCATGATTGCATAGCCAAAGAAAGGGCTATGCAATCATGCGACAGCCAACCAAAAGCTGCCACATCACCACCTCACTGCAAGCAGGCCCACAGCGAACAAACCATCGGCACCAAATCGGATGGTGGGCACATGATCGCATGGGGAAAGAATATTCCATGCGATCACACGCCGACCGTAGATCTTCCATCTCTGTCACCGGGCAACGAGAAGAACTGGGACCCACAAACCAACCGCCAAGCAATCAGCGACCACGCGACTAATCATTCGCAAGTTCGTGAGATGTTAGCCGCTAACCACCAAGAAATAAGAGAATGCGTGACTGAAGAGAAAAGACCACCCGCCAGGTCGCTGAATGCTAAGGGAATAACCGCCAGAAACCACCGAACAGGAGATAACCACAAGTTGCCAAGTCGCCAGAAGAAGACATAACCGCCAGACAACCGAACACAATGAAAAGCTGGGACCACGTGGACAGGTGGCAGGCGGTCGCATGATCGCATGTCAGAAAAGTCTGACATGCAGCCATGCGACAGCCAATCAGGAAGAGCTTTGAAAATCTAGACCCACCACTCATCACACTTGCGCAATTAAGACCAAGGTCGAAAAAACACAAGATTTTTGACACAAAGAAAGACCGAAAACACATAGAGTTTTCGACACCAAAGGATAAGCGCAGAAAAGCAGGAAGCACAAGGGGGTCAAAAACAACGTAGGTTATCGGCAAAAGATCGAAAACATCATGGATTTTCAAAAATACTGTGGGTTTTCGACACTTAGGCAGATTTTTAAATTTTGTTTCCCCGCAGACCTTAGAACTTTAATATTTTTCTGGATCTGGCGATTTAGCTCGTGTGACTTGGACCAAAGCAAGGCGAAAATAGAAAGAGCACGAGGCAGGACACCTGACAAAAACATTGCAGGGAGGAGGCCATTTTCACAAGATTTTGCTATGACAGAAAATTGGCCTAACAAATTCAAAGGAGTTTCTTTCTCAATCAGTGTTTCTATGTCTACATCCACATTGTTGATTTCAATCTGAATTGGTATTTGATTTTCAGTTTCAATTGGGGTTTGACTTTCAGTTCCTTTATCACTATGATTAACATTACTAATTTCTGAAATTTCATGTGCAATTAAATTTGCTAATCTATTTTCAGAAATAAAATTTAAATCATTTTTATTGTAACTTGCTTCTAGCAAATCATGAACATGTTTATCAGAATAAGTTACATTTGGATGTGAAGACATACCTATATCCAATACTGGATTAGAAGATGCACCTGAATTTTCTTCTTCAACCTCTGCATCCATTATGGTGTCTTCATTGTCCTCCTCTTCTAAAACAATTGTTGAACTCGATGCTCCAACATTATTCAGGTTTTGAAGTCTCTCTCTTCTTTCTCGTTGTCATTTTGCCTCCTCTTTATTTGTTGCAACCTCCTCAAATGTCAGAACCTTGCTTGCCCTCTTTCTGCATCGGTTTGATCCCATTTTTGCACCAAGATTCGAGTTCAAACAATTCTTTTTGAATGTTATCTATCCAAAACAAGAAAAAAGTACAAAATGTTGATAGAAATATTTTGTTTGCCTAGTACAGATCGATAAAAAAATGATTGAAAACTCGTCAATCATTAAGATCAGGCTCACAGTCTTGTTTTTTGGCTGCAATGACTCTTTATGAAATGGGCGCCCGTTATTTAAATCAAAATGGGTGCCCGTTTTGTAGTTTCACAAAACAGGCACCCATTTTGTGAATTTGAAAAAAGGGCACCCATTTTGTGAATTTATGAGTGGGAACTATACCTGCTAGCTTGGGTCTTGGTTCGGGACAAGCTTAGTGGGACTGAGCCTATGCTTGACCCTGCAAAAAAATGGCTAAGGCATTAAAAAATAAAATTTCTATCTTCCCATTATTTTTTGGACACCTTCCCGAATGAATTTTTTGATAAAATGAAAATCCATTTTAGATCTTATTGTGTAGATTATAAAAATATAAATTTTATAGTGATATGATAAATTTTAATATTTTTACAATATTTATTAAGCCAACATGGTACCTAAACTTGAAATACTAAGGTTAACTAAAACTTTAATAACTTTTTTAATTTTTCATTTTTTGAAAAATGAGTTATATGAGACCAATCTACATAGAATTTCCTTCAAATTAAAAAAAAAAAAATTGAAAAAAAGTGAAGTTATCATCAAATTCTGGTGCCCGTACACCAGAGGTATCGAAAATGTACTTTATAGTCAATTAAAAATTAATAAAAAAGAAAATTCAATAAAAATATAAGATAGAATATTATGACCAATCTTCAGTGTTTTAGGTACCTTTTCCCAAAAGGATTCACAAAAATACATTCATTTACTTCAAAAAAGGGTGTCCGTACACGTGTTTGGTGTGGTCTCGAAACAGGCATTTTGAAAAAATGGTTTTTAAACATGCCTACTAAAATTCAATTTATACCATGTGGGTATTGAAATAAATTACCTATTTGAAAACTAGACTCCAAGAACTAAATTTTATATTACTCAAGTTTTTCAAGATTCAATCTTCAAGTGCCTGAAATTTCGACATCAATTGAAATTTTTTTTGAAAAACAGAGAAAACACTTCCACTTTTTGGCCAAAAGTGGGACTCAACTTCTTGCAGCCACCCATATATATATATATGTGTGTGTGTGTGTGTGTGTGTGTGTATATATGTATATATATGTATATGTATATATATGTATATGTATGTATGTATGTATATGTGTGTGTGTGTGTGTGTGTGTGTCTACACACACGTATATGTATCACTTTCTATTAGTATCTTCATCTGTCTAGCTCTCCATCTCTCATTATTTCCTTATGTCTCCTCTCTATATATTTATATCTACCCCTTCCTGTTGTTTCTTTATCTATCCCTTTTCTTCTCTAGATATTCCTCTCCTCCATATCCATCTCCATCTCTATCTAGATATTGATAAGTAGAAGTTAGGAGATATTTTCTATGACAAAGTCAAAGTCTAATATTGCAATCAGGATTCAATTGTGTACTTTTTGAGTCAAAGTCTAATATTGCAATCAGGATTCAATTGTGTACTTTTTGAGTCAAACACATTGACTCATGTTTCATGAGTAGTGGTTTAAAGAACTCATCTCTTATGAGAATGAATGGAACACTTAGCACTTACTACATCTAGGTGATGCTCACAAGGTGAAGTATCCAAACTTCCCCAAGTCACCCATCCAAGTACACTTAAACCTACTTTTCTCGCAACCCCATTCATAATTATAATTATCTATTCATTGAAATAAAAAAACATTTTTACATAAACTTTAGTAATTTGACTCAACGACTTAAAAATCTTATTTTTCATGTGGGACCAATCATGAACAAGCTACCATCCTAGACCAAAGCAATGCCTAATCTAGACTATTCTTGACTATCTTTAAGTTTGTCTAACGTGAGTCCCTCCTAATACAAATTTTCTTGAGTGTCACAAAACTTTACTGAAAAAAATAATGGCGATTAACAGTCTAGTTGAGATCATGCCCATGAAATTCCAGATTTGATTTAAATTAGAGTTATTTTATTTTAGTTTTAAATAATTTTTTTAGATAATTACTTTGTAACTATTTATTATACAAAAATGAAATTATTCTAATTTTAATCATAATAGATTGTTTTTTACTTTTTAAAAGTGATTTTAATTTTACTAATCTACTCTTTAAAATCAATTATTTACATCAATTTTAATATTTATATTACATTTATTTATAAAAAGTAAAGAATAATAATATATATATTTTTTAAAATACTAATGTCTACTATAATATTGAAAATTTTAATAATGAAATGGAAAATTATTTTTGTTTTTTAATTTTAAATAATTAAATATAAATATTTTTCTTTTAAACTATAATAGTAATAAAAAATTAATGTTATTCAAATTAATATTTTTTAAATACTATTAAATATTTTCTTATTTAAAATAAAATTTTAAAATCAATCATTTATTAAAATCTAAAAACAAATTTATTTCATTTTTTTCTTTTAAAAAATCAATCATTTATTAAAATCTAAATGCAAACTTATTTCATTTTTTCTTTTAACTATCTAGATTATTGTATATAAATTATATATTTGTCTCTCAATTTAATTTTAATGTATTATTGTGTTAAATTTCTTTAGTAAAAAATAATAAAAATAAAGAAACAACAAATAAATGAAAAATATGTATTAAACACAATATAAATATAAATGTATATTTAATTATTTTATAAATAAATTTTATTTATATTTTAATAATTTTCTATATTATTTTAAATTTAATTTTCAAATATTAATAGAGAATAATAAGCAAATATAAATATTGAAGGCCCCATTTGCACAATATAGATTAACTAAAGAAAAATATGGAAAGTTGTCAAATACCTGTGATTCATACGACAAACACATTAACGAAGTACGAACGGTAAATTAGTCCCTAGTTTGGCAAAAGGGTGATGTAAGAGTGTGCTCCATGATAAAAATAAGATGCGGCTATCCTCCAAATAAAATGCACCATTGACCAAGTTTGAAAAATCCATTTTTGTCTGGAGGATAACCAACGCCATAAAAATAGAGCTAACTAGAACTATGAAAATGGATGGTCAAAATTTATGCAATGGTCATTTTTGACATTTTTAATGGTAAATATATCTAAAAGTAAGTATGCTTATATAGATCCCTCTCACAAAAAGTTACTCATTCTAACTTTTATCCCATACATGATCTATTATGTTAAAACATTTCACAAAATAATCTTCTTAAAAATTGAATCTCAAATTTATTAAAATAAAAAATAATGTGCTATAGTTGGCCATTTTACAACCACTAAGATAGAGAATTAAAAAAAATGTTTAAGATTGAATTTTTTTATCACATTTACTTAAATAGGAAATTTGTGTCTACCCAAGGAAGCAACTAGTTTCTAAATACATATTATTTGGCTTCACCTTGAAAGTGAGAAATTTAACTAATAATTATAAGATTTAATTGAACTTGTTCCTATTTTCTTTCTTTTATACCAAAGTTATTTAATGCAACTAGTTTTCCGAATTACTATAAACTATGCATGTGTGAAGAATACCAATATTTTTTAAAGAAGTTGAATGGTCCTATGATATATTTTACTTAGATATTTCAATTATAAAAATGACACACACTCAAAAAAGAGAATTATTTTTGGTTTTTAATATCTATTCTATTTCATGCTATACATGGAGGTATTATAATATAATATTCAAATCAATACTTTCTACCAACATTATTAAAATAACAATAATAAGAAATCGAATACACAATCATTATGCAACCTTCATCGAGAATGAGATTAGAGAAAATCTCCTAGATAAAAGGGAAGGAGAAGGGAAAGGAGTATAAAACTCCTTCATTAAAAGATCTTTTCTCGAATAGTTTGATCAAGAATGACAATAACGTCATCCATGATCTTGAAACATTTTGTTCTACATTTTTTGTTGAAACACAATATTACAATAACAATAAAAAATCCAAATCCAAAGCTCAATCCAATTCCTATCTCCCACCACAACTGTTCCTCCAACTCATTTTTATTCACATCTTCATCATAATTATTGTTTGAAGCGATAGTTGAACATTTTTTGTTGATTTGGAGTCCACAAAGATATCCATTGTTTGAAAATGACCTTTCCTCAAACGTTGACCACTGTGCTCCTTGTGGTATTCTACCTGAAAAATTATTCCAAGATATATTCAAATAACTCAAAAATGTGAGAGATTGTAGCTCTATAGGAATATTTCCAAAAAGATTGTTATCTGAAAGGTCAAGTGACTCCAATTGCACAAGCTTTGCAAAAGAAGTAGGAATCTTTCCATTGAGATGATTTCTTGACAAATTGAGAATCCTTAGACCAATGAGGAATCCAATGTCCATAGGAATATCACCTGAGAATTTGTTATTTGAGAGATCAAGACACCGGACCCATGCCAAAGATCTCGCATATTCTAGAATTAGCCCTTTGTTGTTTATTACCATTTTGTCTAAGTAAGGAACTGCGCTTGAATTTGTTTGCTGAAGGAAGAAATCCGCACCATCTGTTTGATTTGCCATTGCTCTCAAGTTTCTTAAGCTTCTTGGAATAGCTCCAAATAGATTGTTATCTGACAAAATCAAGACTTGAAGATTTTGTAGTTTTGTCAACTCTAATGGTATTCCACCTTTGAATTTATTAGATCTCAACACCAAAATTCGAAGACCAATTAACTTCCCTATCCAATTTGGGATGGTTCCTTGTAAATTATTATATCCCAAATCCAGAACCTCCAAAGAAGTACAATTTTGAAGTGATAATGGAATTGACCCTTGTAGTTTGTTACCTCCTAATTTCAATGTTTTAAGACAAACCATTGTCTTGAGCTCTCCTTCCAAATTATTATTTTCTAGATTTAACACTTCTAGTGTTGATGAGCAATTCCCAAAACTTGCAAAAATATTCCCTGTGAGCTTGTTATTTGACACATCCAGAACCTCCAAGTGAGGCCCTCCACAAATATAATTTGGAAAGGGACCAGTAATATTATTATTTGCAAGTGACAAATAATTGAGTTGTCTTTGGTCATTCTCACCATTTTTTTCTGAAATGATGCCATCAAATTGATTCTCAGACATGTCCAAGAATTGGACATCAGGATGAGGTGCAAATACTTTCCCTTGTAACTTATTTCTATGCAAGTCAATATTTTGAGCAGGAAACTTACTAAATTTAGAGGACAAAGGCCTTCCTCCAAATTGATTACAAGAGAGATTGAGTGTATAGAAGGGTGTAAGACCCCACAACCAATCTGGAATATTTCCACTGAGAGAATTATTGGACAAGTCGAGATCTTGTATGAAGTATTGAGTTGATATGAAAGTTGGGAAATCACCAGTCATATTACAAGAACTCAAATACAAGAATTCAAGCTGAAACTTCGGGATCCAAGAACCTTCAAATTTTACTCTCAAGAGATTGTCAGAAAGAATTAACTGAAACAATTCTGTGAAATTTTCTAGTTGAGAGAGTAAGAAAGAGCCACTCAAAGAGTTATTTGAGAGATCAAGTATGTGCAAAGATGAGAGGTTACCAAAATTAGATGCCAAGCTTCCATTTAATTGGTTTGACCCGAGCCCAAGATATCTAAGCTTTGATAGTCCACTTAAAGAGCTCCATGGAATGTTGCCTCTTAGTGAGTTGCTGGAGAGATCCAAGAGTTGAAGTTGTTCAAGATTCCCCATAGAATCTGGAAGACTACCTTCAATATTATTATCAGAAAGATCTAAGGCAGTCAATGAGGACATATTCCCCATAGAATCTGGAAGACTACCTTCAATATTGTTATCATAAAGATATAAGGTAGTCAATGAGGACATATTCCCCATAGAATCTGGAAGACTACCTTCAATATTGTTATAAGAAAGATGTAAGGCAGTCAATGAGGACATATTCCACATAGAATTTGGAATTCTACCTTCGATATTGTTCTCAGAAAGATCTAAGGCAGTCAATGAGGACATATTTCCCATAGAACTTGGAATCACTCCTTGCACATTTGAAGCACGAATAGAAAGGATGTTGAGCTGGGGAGCATGCTGCACAATGAAGGAGAGGTTGACTGTGAGATTGGGGTTATCGGACAAGTCAAGGTTCCTCAAGTGTGGAAGGCTTAAAATGGGAGAAGGGATGGAAGTGGAGAGATTGTAGTCATAGAGGCTGAGGGACACCAAAGATGTAAGATTTGAAATCCACATGGGAAATGGCTGCTGAATGAAGTAACTCATGCCATGAAGCTGAAGATGGGAGAGTGAGGTGAGGTTGGCAAGAGGAGAGAGAGGTGTACCTGCCATATCAGACATGACAAGTGATGTAAGATTTGGAAGAGAAGCAACATTATCCACCACATCACTTGTTAGATTCACATCTGCTAGTCCAAGGTGCTCCAACCCTCGCAGATTCCGCATCCAGCAACTCGACTGCATCATCTCCAGATCAGAATTGTAGGAGATGTCCAGAAATTCCAAGCTAGACATGTTGCCAATCTCACTTGGAATCCGCCCAGTAAGCTCACAACCTTCCAAGCTCAAATGCGTCAATCTGGACAGGTTGCCAATCTGGCTTGGAATTGGGCCAGTAAGCCCACAATATTTGAAGCTCAAATGCGTCAATCTGGTGAGGGTCGGGAGATGTGAAGGGAAGGGAAGAGGGAACAGGTCAATGCCACTGAGGTCGAGGTACTCCAAATGGTGCAGCTGGAATAAAGCAGGGAATATCTGGCTGCTTGAATTCCTCACTACTGCTGACAAGTCATAACCCAAGAAGGTGCTAAGATCCAGACGAACCACGTGGCCTGATTGCCTGTGGCAGGTGATTCCGTTCCAGGAGCAGCAGTATAACCCCTTCCATGATCTCAGCCCGTCATATGGATCAGCCAGCTCTTGCTTGAGGTGGTTGAGGGCAGACAATTCGTGAGGAGGGCATTCCCAGGAGGAGGAGAGCATAGGGAGTAGCAGGAGGAGGAGCATCCAAAACATTGTTTTGCCCATGTTTACACAGAGAGAGATAGAGGGGGGGTGTGAATATTGCACTGAAATGGGTGAGAATAGAGGAGTATTTATAAGGGCTGTACCCTGCCCTTATGCAAATTTCAGTCTTGAACGTGTGGAAGATGTAGAGTTATAATTTTTGAACTCTTCAGTGTGTGGAAGATGTAGTTAAAGTAAAGTGGTCAAAGTCTTCGAAATTTGCTTTTATACTTTTCAAAGTCTTTGTGACGTGTGGAAAATTTTAATGTACATCAATAAATTACAGGCTGGCAAATGCAGAAACCTCACTTGATTTTAGGTGTAGTGCGCGAGGGAGAAAGCTGTGTGGAAAATCAAGACAATTATAATATCACCAGATGTAATTTACAGCTGTCAATCCTTTTTAAAATTGAACATTTTACACATCAATTGCCGCCCTCTTAATCGCACGCTTCTAGTGAGATAAAAGTAATCAGCCAGTCTTGTGTGGAAAACTGTTAATAATTGATTTATATTTATAATAGTCCTTTTTAATTTTTAAAAAATAATCTTTTATAAAAAATTAATATAGATTTTTATCAACTTTTTTCAAAAATCTTTTTAAATTAACAATTTTAATTTTTTAAATTTTTTATTTGTGACAATTTTTTGAATTATCCATTCAGATTTTAAACAATGTTTTGAAAAGTATTTTAAGGTACATTATAATTTTTAGAGTAAGGTTAATAATTTTAATTTTTTACATTTATATTAATGAATTATTATATACCACATTTTAAATTTTTTTTTAATAAAATAAAAAATAATAAAGACTATAACTCAAAAGAGCTGTAATTTCTTAAATTAAATAATTTTGCATCTACATATTTATATTCATAATTTTGCCTGGAATTTGATGTCATCTGATTTTTTTTAACTTTTATGATGGTTTAGTCATTTTATTATTTTTCATTTACCTTTTTTAAAATATTCATTATCAAAATTTATATAGTAATTAATAATAATATATAATAAAGCATATAGAGATTTTTATTTGTGATAAAAAAATATAAATTTAAAAAATAATTATAAACTAGTAATATATGAAAACAATCAAAGTTTGTAAGTTTATATGTTTATTTTAAAAATATTATAAATTAATATAAATATGTAATAAATAATTTTAAAATATATATTGTATACTAATATTATAAATTAGTAATAAACACAAAAGAAATATATATATATATTACATATATTAAATGATAACCTAGCAATTATTAATAAGTTTCTAAATTTATATTTATATATCTTAAATTAGAAAGATTCATATTTTACAAATTAGAAAGATGGATAATTTAATTGATTTATATTATTAACAATTCTTTTTAAAAAAAATTTTAAAAAAAATTAACAATTTAAATTTCTATTTAAAATTTTAATATATTTTTATATTAGGAGGATGTTTAATAGACACATCTAATCTTTTTACAAGTAGGAATTCAGAAAATTTAGGAGGAAAGATATTAGAAAATAAAAAAGATAGATTTTGATTTAGAATTTAATAATTTTTTGCAAAAAATAGAATAATTCTATGTGTTTGAAGCAAGACTAAAAGGTTCATATAAATTGTGAGAATGATTGACAATTATTGATTAAAAGAGAGATTAAAAATTAGATTTAGACAGATATTAAAAATAGAGAATGATTTACAATTATTGATTTATATTTTTAACAACCCTTTCTTAACTTTTTATAAATCTTCTTTATTTGAGAGGAGTCTAGACTTGTCTAGTTTCTTTTACAAATATGAATTTAAAAAATTAAGAGTTAAGATGTTAAGAAACCAAAAACATTAGGAAATATTGATTTGCACTTTTAAGATTTATATTGTTTAATAATAACCATTCAATTAGTCATACATAAAATATTGACAATAAATGTTATATTCAAGTATATATAATCTAAAGATATTATAGAGATAAAGTTGTAAGACAATTTCAAATGCACTCAATTTTTTTATACAAATTATTTTTCAAACTATTTCATTATAATAATTAATAAATAATCTAACTACTATAAAATATAATATAATATTTATTATACAATATAATCTCTAACAATATAATATTTTTCAATTTATATAAGATTTAAAATTATACACAATAAAACTAATGGTTAATGACATAATGAACAATAGAAATTAATTGTTGATGCCTTGAGAATCTTGACCATGTGCTATAATGCAAGTGTTCAAATGATAATTGTCAAAGTCAAAGAAGTCTTTGCAATGGGTGGAAATATGTAGGTTGCTTACCTTAATCACACCCCTAATTCTTCCGGGTTCACAGGTACACCTCGGTGATGTTTTAAACTCTCGAAGTGATAATATTCATAGTTTTTGGTAGTATGTAGAAATATGAAAAGACCTAATTTTCAAATGAATCAGTTAGTCTTGAGTTTGTAAAAATGATACTTAAAAATAAGAAAGATTAATGATAACTGATTTATTTTCTTAATTAACTTTTAAATTTTTTTTGAATTATCTATTTAGATTGACAATTCCTCTTTGAATTTCCTTTTATTAATTATCAACACAAATTTTTAACAACACTAGTTTGAATTTTTTAAAATTTTTAAATTTAAATATTTGACTTATCTACAAATATTTGTGAATTGTTCCTTAAAGATTACCAATTGTCCATTCATAGTCTTCAAAGTCTTTGTAACTTGTGGAAACTTTTGATGTACATCAATCACGCCTCTACCTACTTCACGAGGGAAACCGCGTGATTTTTTTTGGTAAGGAGAGTGACATTACCTACTTTACGATGGAAATATTGTAATTATTTCAGTTTTGTTCGTATGTAGAAGATATTTGAGAGCTGATTTTTTTTATTCTTATACGATCTTGGTCTTATATTTTACTGAGTCCGAGTTTAAGACTTGATTTTTAGTACTCATTCAAAACCTAACAACTTCACCAGTAGACCAAAAGCTCATTAACAAAGAACTGATTTTAATTTTCAAAATCCTTTAAAAAAATTAAGATAATTTTAATTTCAATAAATGTAATTTAAAACCGCCAATTTACACATCAATTTTATCCAACTTAATCGTACCCTTCAGTCTTTGAATGTGAAAATTTTGAAAAAATCTTTTGGAATTATCTTACTTAGATTGATAACATTTTTATAATTGTTTTTAATGAATTATCAATATAGAATTGCAATAACTGCGTCTCTTACATTTTTTAAATTATCAATTTAAATTATTTTATTATATGTTTAACAATTTTTTTTTTAATATATTATTTTTTCAGAGGGAAGACTAATAGACACATATAACCTTTTTACAAATAGGAATTAAAAACTATTAAGAGAAAAGAAGTTAAGAGATTAAAGAGTTATATATTGGTATAGATTTTAACAACCTTTTGGAAAAAAAAATAAAATATTTCCTTATCTTTCAAGCAAAATAAGACTATAAGGTTCAAATAAATTGTGAGAATGATTCACAATTATTGATGGAGGGAGATATTAAAAATTAAGAATAATGAGAATTATTGATTTAGAGAGATATTAAAAATAGAGAACTTTTGACAATTATTGGTTTATATTTTTAAAAATTATTTTTCTACTTTTTTTTTTTTGATAATTTCTTATATTTGAGAAGAGACTAGTAGACTCATGTAACCCTTTTACAAATATGAATTTGAAAAAATAAGTTGAAGGATGTTAAGAAACCAAAAACATTCGCAATTGTTGATTTAAATTTTTAACAATTTTGAATAATTCTATGCAAAAGTTAGTAAGATAAAAAAATATTAAATGAGAAGAATTAACAATTATTGATTTAGAAAGGATTAAAAGATGAAAATAAATAATTGAAATATTTAATAACTTTTTTTTTAATAAATTTTTAAAAATAATTCCTTATGTTTAAGGTAAGAATAACAAATAATTTTGACATCTTTACTTGTATGAATTTGAATCAATTAGGTGGAAATATAGTAAGAAACTAAAATAAATTTAGAAATTTTAACAACCATTTTAAAAATCAATTTCAATGCCTCTGTATTTTAGGGAAGAGTAACTTAGTAAATATGTCAATAAATGTGGTAGATTGACAACTATTGATTGGGGCTTGTAACCAAGGATAGGCAGAAGAGATAGCAGAAGCCCAACTATATAAAAAAGGGCAAGTCGAGTTAGCCATGGAGAATAACCGTGTGCTGATAGAGACGATCGACCGATTGGAATCAACATCGGTGCTGAGTGATACTAGAATAGTGTCGGAGAATGTGCCAACGAACAATACGAGCAGAGACCCCAATGACGATCAGCTTTTGAAAGCCCTCCTTTTAACAATCTTTCTTTGAAAAATATTTTGATTGATTTATATTTTTAATTATTTATCAATCCTTCTCTCAAAATTATTTGTCAATATTAAAATTATTTGTTAATTTCTATCAAAACTTGTTCACTTTTGAAGATTCTAATGATGTTGCAGACCTTAGAGTTAAAGTTAGACATATCATTCCTTGTAAAATTGATAAAGAAGATGCTCTTATGCTTAGTCAATAGATCTTGATTGATGAAATTCAAAATGCTATTAAATCCCTCAGTAATGATAAGTCACTTGGCCCAGATGGTCTGCCTATTGAATTCTATAAGACTAATATTGAATGGATCTGTGGTGATCTTCTCAACATTTATAATGAAGCTCTTGAGATAAGATCCCTTGGAAATGATATTAACAGAGGTATCATTAATCTTATTCCCAAGGATAGTGATAAAGCCCTGATCAAAACTTGGAGGCCCATCACCCTCCTTAATGTCTCTTATAAGATTCTTGCTAAGATTCTAGCTCTCCGTCTCTTGAAGGTTCTCCCTAAGTTCATTTTCTCTACCAAAACTGGTTTCATCAAGGGTAGATATATTATGGAGAATCTTATTACCAGCTAGGAAACTATGGAATGTTCTAGAGTTTCTAACCAAGACACTGCTATGTTTCTCCTTGATTTCGAAAAAGCTTATGATAGGATTGAGTGGAATTTTATATCTATGATGCTTAATGCCTTTGGCTTCTCGATAAAGTTTTGTAATTTTGTTAGTCTCCTCCTTAAGGATGCTGGTGCCCAAATCGATATTAACGGTGTGCTCTCTTAGCCCTTCCAACTTGGCCGCTGGATTAGGCAGGGCTGCCCCCTTGCCCCTGCTTTGTTTGTCATCGCATCGGATGCCCCATTTTACATTCTTAGGGATGATACCCTATCCCCCAAGGTCAATGGTATTACCCTTCCTGACAATTCTGAGCTTATTAATATCTAGTTTGCTGATGATACCTCATTCTTTAAACTTACTACTGGCAATTTTGAGGCTCTGCAACTTAAGTTCAATACCTTTTGTAAGATCTCTAGAGCCTGTATCTCTCCTACCAAATCTATCATCCTTGGGTGGAAGGACCAACCTCCTAACTGGCTTGCAAGATATGGTTATCAATGGGGAGGGCCCAATAGGATAGTTAAATATCTGGGCACCCCTTTCTTTGTGGAGCCTTCTCTTAAACATATGTGGGAGAGGATCAAAGATGAAATTTCAAAGAAGCCTAATTGCTAGAATGATAGAATTTTGTTGCTGCCTAGTCATGTTCAAGTTTGCCAGAAGATTCTTTCTTCATACACTATCTATTACTCCTCTCTTTGGATGTTTAGTTGCTATCAAATTCTTGAAATTCAAAAAATTATTAGGAATTTCCTCTGGTCTGATGGTAAAGGAAATGGTAAGATGCATGTTGTTAAATGGGAGTGGTGTCATGCTAGTAAAAGTTCTGGTGGTCTTGGTCTAAAAGATTTGAGGCTACAAGGTATAGCTTTGGTGGGTAAATGGATTTTTTGTGTCTTTGAGGGTAATGAAGCTTAGAAGGTTTTGATTAGACATAATATTGAAACTGGTTACCACAAGTGTGCTAAAATGTGGAAATCTCTTCCCCTTAATGATCTTATTGTCAGATCCTTCTATGTCCTTGTGCAAGGATCTTGTGTCTTTAAATCCATTTGGAAGGCTTGGGAAGTGTTTCAAAAGCATTTACTAAATATTGAAGCCTTTAGAAATGCTCTTATCCAAGGTGAGTGATCTATTTGGTGGAACCTGCACCACGGTTCCAAACCTCTTGCCCTTACTCAGGGATGCTCGACCAAAATGTGGAATAATGTTATCATCTCATATCTTGCTGATATTTTAGAGAATGATGAGCTTGCTAGTTGGAACCTTATTAGTATGTATCTCTTTCACCCTCCTGCCTAATCAAATTAGAACCTATAACATGATTACACAAGCTTGTAGAAGATTTTCCCTTCCTAAAACTTGTATAGTTGACTCTCACAGTTTTCTTGATTATAAATGGGCTGATGGTACAATGTTGTCTATGATTAAAGACAAGAATATTTACAATGTTATCTCTACTAATAATTCCATCTTAGATCATGTTAGAAATATTTGGCACACTAATCCGAACCCCCCATGTGGCAGAAGTATTTTTCTCTCCTATGGAAAGTGCATGCTGCTCCTAATATCAAATGTTAAATAAATGGTTGCTCATCCTTGACAGACTTCCTATAACTTGGAAAGACCTTACTATTGTTCCTCAATGTAATATTTGTAAAATTCTTGAATCATGCAGGCATATTTCTTTTATAGTATTATTGCTAAAGAAATATGGCTTTTGTTTGGAGTATCTTTTCCTAATCATGTTAATATTATGGAAATTATTACTAGCTATATACATGGTTTAGAAAAGGATGCTAATCTCTTTTGGTTTAATCTTTCATCTCATATTCTTTAGTATATATGAAAAATTAGAAATGAGGATAGATTTCAGGGGTCTCCAGAGATCCTACTGAGTCTTTTCGCAAGCTCACTTTTGCTAATATTGCTTTTCAAGTTTCTATTACTTTAAATATTGATAGGAAAAAGATAACCAGATTCCTAAAGGATGGGTATGACACTATGTTCATTTATGAGCTGAAGGATTGGTATGATTGGCATAGGAACTACAACAACCTTGCCAATTTTGATGAAGTTGTTGCCATTCTTTTCCAAGATATCAATGAAAACAAAGTTCCTCTGCCGAATAATCTCATCATGCTAGCTCTAATTCAAGAAGGTAGAACCATAGTGTGGATGGAAGGCGTGCTGGGATGGACTGCCTGGACTGATAAATATGATAATATTTATATTAGCCTGATATTTTGGACTCTTCCAACTCTTGTATTTATGATTATTTGGTTGTTTAGCTCTGTTGGAGTGAGGTTGTTGTCTCATTCCTAGTTTTGTGTGAGGCTTGGCCTCTTTTTGCTCTTGTTGAACTCTCGATATATATATATATATATATATATATATATATATATATATATATATATATATATATATAATATATATATATATATATATATATATATATATATTCTCAAATTCACATTACTAATTATATGAATTGAATGGTTACATACAACATATTTACCATTATCTTTATAATTCAACTAAAATATATTTTTATAAATTTAAATTTTGAAACATCATACCAATGAATTCATAAGATTTAAATTAATAAATTGAGTGTGTGGGAAGGGAAATTTAAATTTATTTAATAATTGATATTTTAAAAATTTAGATAGTATCATCAAATTCACTGATTATATAGAATTAAAAAAAAACTAATTATATAGAATAGTTTATGTTAAGTTCAAAATAAATGAAAAAACTTACATTTTTCATCCTTACAATATCTTAATACAAAGATAGGAGCTAATCTATAAGGAAAGATTTTATTTTGTTGAATTAAAAATTTTACTTTAATTTTTTAAAAATTTGGAGAAGAAAAGAGCATACTTTATGTCCTTTTTTTAATACCCTTTCTTATAGATGTATTCTGGTTCATGTGCATTTTTCATCTTATCGTGATTAGATCCTTAATTAAATACAATTTCATATAATAAAGGTTAAAACATATTTAATAGAAATATTAAATAATGTCTAATTGAATATAATTATTAAATATTTATTATTGATTAATTAATAATATTAATGATTAATTTAATATAAATTGAATGTGACTATGTTATAAGATAACCTTAATAATCATTAAATAACAAAATTAATAAGTAAAAAAGTGTTCATATTCAAAGCATAGCCCAGTTTACAAGCAAACACATAAATAAAAGGAGTTCTAAGAAAAATCTCTTAGACAAATAACAACATTAACAAAAAATATAATCCAGAGAGAGTTATGCATGAATGACAAATTTTATGTCACATCAAATTGATAGGGCATATGGATCCATTCATCCACCAAGACCATGAATCATTTCTTATAGTATCATTCACTCTTAGCATCCTTTCCCAACACGTTTTTTTGCATGAGAAACAAGGAAATTTTTGAACTATGCATCATGTTAGGCCATTTTTCTGTCATGCAAAAATCCTTTGAAAGTGGCCTCCTCCCTGCAAATGTTTCATGGTTTGTGTCCTGCCCTGTGTTCCTTGTGTTGTCACCAAGCTCTAGTCCAATTTGCACATGTTGAATCATAAAATCCAAAAAGTTATTCGAATTTCAAGGTCTGCAGGAAATTGCCTCAAAATTTGCCACAGTGTCGAAAAGTCACAGTGTTTTCGAAAATCCATGATGTTTTCAACCTTTTTGGCTTGCATAAAACCCTCGATGTTTTCGGCTTCCTTGTTTACCTTTGTGTCATGTTGAAAATTCCTGTGTGTTTTCGATCTTTTGCCAAAAACCTGCATTGTTTTCGACCCTTTGCCTTCAAGCTTTTATGCACTCGTCTTTTGGTGCCAAAAACTTTGTGTGTTTTTGACCTCAGTCTTAACTGCGCAAGTCCAACTGGATGGTGGGTCCAGACTCTTCCTGATTGGTTGTCGCATGGCCGCATATCAGACTTTTCTGACATGCGATCATGCGACTGCTTGCCACCTGGCCGTGTGGGTCTCAGTCCTGTTCAGCTGCTTGGCGGTCTACTTTATCTTAAGTGCGCAAGTGCAACGATGTGGGGCCAGTTTCTTCAAAGCGGCAGAGGGAGGACATCAACGGTCGGCGTGTGATCACATGGAATATTCTTTCCCCATGCGATCATGTGCCTGCCGTCGATTTTGTTTGTTCCAAGTGTTGCTGTGGTGAAGTGGGCTCGGTGTTAGAGGGGTGGCAGGGGGCATGTTCTTATTGGCTGTCGCATGGCCACATGTCAGACTTTTCTGACATGCGATCATGCGACCGCTTGCCATCTATCCGCATGGGTCCCGGTTCTTCGCAGTTGGTGGTTGCTGTTTGGTTGGTCTGAGGCGATGATGTGGTAGCCTGGGGTTGGCTGTCGCATGATCGCATAGCCATGTTTTTGGCTATGCGATCATGCGACCGCTTGCCACGTGTCCCTGGGGCCCGGTAGCAGGTGATGGGGCGTCTTCCAGATGCTGAGGTGGCAGGTAGCGGCGGCAATTTGCTGGCAGTTAGTCGCATGTTCGCATAGCCTTTTGCAAGGCTATGCGATCATGCGACTGACATTTTCTATTGACTTCATGTAGTCGCGGCAAGGTAGCGATCTGCGGGTGGTTGCATGTTCGCATAGCCCGTCTTCGAGCTATGCGATCATGCGACAGGGTGCCACGTGTGTCGGGGCCTGTTTGTGGTTGTTTGGTGGTCCCGTTGGCAGATGGTGTCGTGGCAGTCTCCGGTTGGTCCGAGCTGGCAGGATGACAGGTTGAACGCGGGCCCAGTTGGTGTATCTCGGCGGTGACATGACAGCCGGTAGGGTGCATGGTAGTGGCTTGTCGCATGTTCGCATGAGCCAATTTTTTGGCTTGCGAACATGCAACATGCCCTTTTGTGGCAACGGTCTGGCATCGGAGGTTATGTAGAGGGCAATGGGAAATGGTTGTCGCATGTTCGCATAACCCATTTTCGGGTTATGCGATCATGCGACCAAGCATAAATTGAGACCCATTTTCCTGTGGCAGTCAAGTTGTGACTGCGCAATTGCGTGACTGGGGCAAACAGTTAAGAAACACAGGCCCGCTAGATTGCATGGTGACCGTTGTAGTTTGAGTTTGAATTTATGGTACCATTTTTATGGAATTGAATGCAGAAAAGACCCTGTTTGGTGAAAAGCAATTTGCAGTGTGGTCCAGGGTGCTTGACGGTTGATTGCAGAGGGATTTGTACCATGAGGAATGATTACAATCTTGGCTCGAGAAGTGTTTGCAGCTCGTTGATTAGACTGTTTGAGTTTGTTGCTATGGCTTAACCCCCTGTCATGTCTGTGTTTATTCCTCGGTGGGGTTAGGTGATTTTGAATTTTTGAATTTGAAATGATCATTATGCTTGTATTGTAACCCTGGTATAAAGGGATTTTCATGATCATTTTGGGGCATTGGGAGTTTGGTATTCAAGCTTTTTCGGTTGTGAGTCCTCTGCCCAGTCTGAATTGTAATGATTTGACTTCGGTTGGCAATTGAATGAAAGTTGCAGGACTAAGCTGTAGTTTTCAAGCTTGTTATGCTTGAATTGATTGTATGCACTTAAGGATTCTTCATACTTAATGCAAATATATGACCCTTATCTCTCCTTTGTGTCATTGTAGATAGATTTTGAACTTTCTAGTTCACTGCATACTTGTTTGTGTATGCGTCTTCATTCTTCAGTTCTAATCAAGGATTAGATTAAATTATTCTTTAGATGAGACATAGGTCTATCTCTTGTCTATGTGAGGATTTCATATAAGTAGTAAAGGAGATTATAGATGTGTTTATGATTTTGAATCTCAGATATAATTCTGGTGTGTGTATGTGATCTATTTAAGAAAACTTTTCCAATGGATGAGGCACTGGCCTAGATGAGTATTTCCTTGTTGACATATCCTGACTTAGATTGTTATGATTCAAACATATAAGATTAAGAACCATCCTTTAGATTTTAAGTATTTGGTTGTATAAGGTCCTACCCCATAGTAATGAGGAGTCAATGAATGTGTGGTTATCATTTAGTACTCTCTTACTATCCATTCATCTGTTATATGAACCCAGTCCTTGGTGTGTGAAGTATATTTTATACTGGGTTAGGTGCACCCGCCTTGGTTTTGCAGAGCTAAAAGCAGAAGAGGGCAGTCTTGTCCCTATAGTTGGTCCAGTTACCCTAAGACCTCATAGCAATTTTGGAGCTAACCATTCCTAAGATCCATCTGAGGGTATACTGGCAGCCTGTTAGAGCATAAGCGTCATTTTGGACACCAACACATCACATGAAGGTTGAATCCTGAGATACTCCCCATCTTCTTTTCTAGATCAAGAATCTTTATCTCCAACCCTTTATGTGATTAAGAATCAAGAATTTTTTTGCATGAGAAACAAGAAAATTTTTGAACTATGCATCACATGAAGGTTGAATCCTGAGATACTCCCCATCTTCTTTCCTAGATCAAGAATATTAAAGAATTTAGAATTGTTTAAAAAGATTTTAAATCAAATTCAAGTTGTTTAATATTATATAATAAAAAGCATTCACTTAGTCATACATAATGTCTTCATAATAAATATTACATTCAAGTATATAATCTAAGATACTATAAAGAAAATATAAGACAATTTCAAATGAACTCAAATTTATTGTACAACTTATTTTTAAAATTTGTATAATTATAACAATTAATAAATAATCTAATAACTATAAAAATAAAATATATTATTTATTATACAATGTAGTTTCTAATAATATAATGTTTCCTAGTACATACAAAATTAAGAATTATTCACAATAAAACCAATGGTTAATGACATAATGAACAATATTAATTGTTGATGCCTCTAGAATCTTCATAATGTGCTGTAAGGCAAGTGTTCAAGTGATAATTGTCAAAGTCAAAGAAGTCTTTATAATGTGAGGAAAATTTTTGTATGAAAAGCTTTGATCTACACTAATGAATTGTTGGTTGCTTGATCACACCCTAACTTCTTTGAGGTTCTTCAGGGACACTCTGATGATGTTTAAAACTGTAGAAATGATTATTTTCATAGTTTTGTTATTATAAAAAAAATAAGACATCTATTTTTCAAATCGAATCAGTCAGTCTTGAATCAAATGAGAAAAATAGATAATAATTGATTTATATTTTTAACTACCTTATTAAAATTATCTATCTAGATTGACAATTCTTCTTTAAATTTCCTTTATGAATTATCCACATAAATCTATAAAGTGACATGTATGTTGAAGATGAATGACAAGGAAAGAGCAAAAGACAGTGGCCACACTAGTCCCTCTCGCAATGCCGTGTAAAATGTGGTAAAATTGAAGTGTTCAAACGATAACTATCAAAGTCTTCTGAATGTCCATTAATGATCTTCAAAGTCTTCTTCACTTTGTACATTAGCGTGATGTTTATTGGCAGAGAGCGTGACATTACATTAGCGTCACGTAGATATTTTGGCGTGTTTGGTGGGAATGGTGGATAAACGTTTACATTAAACGTAGCTACTTAAATCATTACTCACCATTATAATTCACACAATTTGGAGCGTGAACGTAGGGAAACTGTTGAAGTGATTATTTAAGTTTTGTTCGTATGCAGAAAATATGAGATGTCTAATTTTAATCTTCAAAGTCGTGTGGAAAACTAACATAATTCTAATTTCACCAAGTGTAATTTAAAACTGCTAACAAAATTAAGGTTTAAATTGCCAATTTTTTTTAAAACAGTTGCACGTCAATTTTATCCTACTTAATCGTACTCTATCAGTCAGATTTTGAGTGTGAAAAATGTTAACAAATCAGAAAGATGGATAAAAATTGATTTATATAATTAACAATTCTTTTTTTAAAAATCTTTTTGAAAATTAATAATTTAAATTTTTTATTTAAAATGTTAACAAATTTTTAAGTTTTTAATATATTCTTATATTAGGAGGAAGTCTAATAGATACATCTAATCTTTTTATAGGAATTAAGAAAATTTAGGAGGAAAAAATTAGAAAATAAAAAAAATAGATTTTGATTTAGAATTTAATTAGTTTTTACAAAAAATAGAATAATTCTATTTGTTTGAGGCAAGACTAGAAGGTTCATATAAATTGTGAGAATGATTGACAATTATTGATTAAGAAAGAGATTAAAAATCTAGAGTGATTGACAATTATAGATTTAGAGGGATGATATTAAAAATAGAGAATGATTGACAATTATTGATTTATATTTTTAACAACCCTTTCTTGACATTTTAAAAATCTTCTTTATTTGAGAGGAGTCTAGACTTGTCTGATTTCTTTTACAAATATGGATTTAAAAAATTAAGTGGAAAGATGTTAAGAAACCATAAACATTAACAAATATTGATTTGTACTTTTTAAGATCTATATTATTTAATAATAACCATTCAATTAGTCATACATAAAGTCTTGACGATAAAGGTTATATTTAAGTATATAATCTAAAGATATTATAGAGATAAAGTTGTTGTAAGACAATTTCAAATGCACTCAATTTTTTTGTAAAATTTGTTTTTCAAAATATTCTATTATAATAATTAATAAATAATCTAACTACTATACAATATAATACAATATTTATTATAAAATATAATTTCTAACAATATAATATTTTCCAATTTATACAAAATTAAGTATCCACAATAAAACCAATGGTTAATTACATAATGAACAACATAAATTAATTGTTGATGCCTTGAGAATCTTCACAATGTGCTGTAATGCAAATGTTCAATTGATAATTGTCAAAGTCAAAGAAGTCTTTGCAATGTGGGGAAATATGTAGGTTGCTTACACCTTGGTAAAGTTTAAAACTGTGGAAGTGATAATTTTCATATTTTTTTGGTGGTATGCAGAAATATGGAACGATCTAATTTTGAAATGAATCAATTAGTGTTGAGTTTGGAAAAATGATATAAAAAATAAGAAAGATTGGTAATTTATTTTCTTAATTAACTTTTTAAATTTTTTGAATTATCTATTTAGATTGACAATTCCTCTTTGAATTTCCTTTATGAATTATCAACATAGAATTTTTAACAACTCTGTTTTGAATTTTTAGAAAAACTTTAATTTAAATATTTTACTTATTTGTTTCCACACATTTGTGAATTATTCCTTGAGATTAACAACTTTTTGAATTATTCCTATAAGGGCCCGTTTGGACTCAGGCATACCAAATTCTAGATATAGTCAGTTCTGGAATATGCTGCAATTCTGGAAGATACATATTCTGAAAATGATATCCACAAAATGGAATGACCTGTTTGGCAGGCTGTAGGCAGACAAAAGTGAGCAGATCCATAGGCTATAGGCAGACGAAAGTTTCCTGTGCAGGCTGTAGCCCAGTTGGTATAATTTGCACTGAACCCCCACTGTTTGATGTCTCCCACTGTGTAGTCGGTGGCCTCTGCAGAATGAGAAAATGCACATAAAATCAACAAAGCCGCCATTGCTGCAATCCGAACTGCCATTTTCGCAAATCTTAGAGAGATTTTATAATCCAAATTAGCCTCTTTTTTTCCTTCTCTTTTGTGCGGAGTATGGAGGAGAGATTGAGCTATTTATACAGTGTTTAAGAAGAAGGATTCAAATGGGAACATGTCAAAGATGGTAGTAGATTTCAGTCTACTTCTGCTTGTTTACTCTGCAGGAAATCGAAGCAAGACACGGTGAAAATGAACAGTCAAAAGGCGGATGTCAAAAATTATTTTTGCACGCGGACCCGAAAGTTTAAAAAAATGGCATACAAAATAAGAATATGAGCCCCATATTCCAATTCCACCTTTTCAAGTGGAAGACGATATGCCCGTTTTTTGGCTAAAATTGGAATATCAAAATTCCAATTCCATCCTTTGTTGTCGACACAAACAGTGGATAGCATATTCAGAATATGATATTCTGGAATATCGGCCGATATGCCTGTGTCCAAACGGGCCCTAAGCGAGTATGGGCAGGAGGAGGACGAGCACCAAAAACATTTGTTTGGCCATGTTGTGAGAGGGTGTGAATATTGGACGGAAATGGGTGAGAATAGAGGAGTATTTATGAGAGATTTAACTTGGTCTCATACAAATTTCAGTCTTGAACGTGTGAAGGACGTGGACTTGTAATTTTCAATGAATCAGGAGATGAGCTTTCATTGATCTCTAAATTTCGAAACACCAATACAATCTATAAACTGTTCATGTATGTTATGTTGTAGATGAATGACAAGGAAATCATAAAACACGGTGGCCGCACTTGTCCCTCTCGCAAGGCCGTGTAAGATATGGTAATTTAAGGTAAGAATAACAAATTATTCTGGCATTTTTACTTGTACGAATTTAAATCAATTAGGTGGAAATATGGTAAGAGACTAAAATGAATTTAGAAATTTTAATAATCATTCTAAAAATCCATTTCAATGGCTCTGTGTATTGTGTATTTTAGGGAAGAATAGTAAGTTCATTTAAAAAAAATTAAAATTACACACGTGAAAATATGTCAATAAATGTGATAGGTTGATAACTATTGATTAATATTTTTAACAATCTTTCTTTGAAAAATATTTTGATTAATTTATATTTTTAATAATTTATCAATCCCTCTCTTAAAAATAATTATCAATATTAAAATTCTTAAATTCACATTACTAACTATATGGATTGAATGGTTACATACAACAAATTTATCATTATCTTTATAATTCAATTAAAATATATTTTTATAAATTTAATATTCTTAAAAATCATACCAATGAATTCATAAGATTTAAATTAATAAATTGAATGTATAAGAAAGTAGATTTAAATTTATTTAATAATTGATATTTTAAGAATTTAGATAGTATCATCAAATTCAATTTAAATTCAACCATTATATAGAATTAAAAAAATGATTGTATAGAATAGTTTATGTTAAGTTCAAAATAAATGAAAAACTTGCAATTCTCATCCTTACAAATATCTTAATACAAAGAAAGGAGTTGATCTATAAGGATAGATTTTTTTTGTTTTATTTAAAATTTTTACCTTGATATTTTAAAATCATATTTGGAGAAGAAAAGAGTGTACTTTATGTATTTTTGTAATACCCTTTTTTATGGATGTATTCTAGTTAGTATACATTTTGTCATCTTATGGTGATTTGATGCTTAATTAATTACATTTAATTCATATAATAAAGGTTAAAATATATTTAATAAAAATATTAAATAATGTCTGATTGAATATAATTGTTAAATGTTGATTTTTGACTGATTAAAAATATTAATAATTATTTTAATATAAATTGAATGTGACTATGCTATAAGATAACCTTAATCATCATTAAATAACAAAATTAATAAGTAATAAAATGTTCATATTCAAAGGATAGCCCAGTTTACTAATAAACACATAAATAAAAGGAGTTCTAATAAAAACCCCCCGGACAAATAGCAACATTAATAACATATATAATCTAGAGAGAGTTATGCATGGCTAACAAATTTTATGTCGCATCAAATTGATGGAGCACATGGCTCCAATCATCCATCGAGAACTTGAATAGTTCCTTATAGTATGCTTCACTCTTAGCATCCTTTCCAAAACATTTTATTGCATGAGAAACAAGGAAATTGTTGAACTATGCATCACATGAAGGCTAAATCTTGACGTACTCCCCATCTTCTTTTCCTGCTTGAGAATATTTATCATCAACCCTTTGTGTGATCAACTTCCTAAATGAAAAGAGACAATTTGTATACCTTAAGCCCACTAAAGAAACTTAAAACTAATCAAAAGGTATATTAAGTTGGATTACATGAGATATTGAGCTGCTAGTGTGTGTAGATTAATTCTTTGCTTTGATATTTTTGGTGGAGGCTTGTAAAGATTTGAATGAAATTCGACCAATCATATATGCAACTACTTGATGAGTTTTTTTTTACCTTACGCATGAAGTAGAGAATGAGGATATTGTGCTCACTCTTGAAACTATTGTGGATAAATTTTGGGAAGAGATGACACCTTATGCCCTTGGATTATGCTACAACCTAGTTGGTACATTCTGATAGGCTATAAACATCTTTGAAATTATTCTTTCTCCCTTGGATAACTACATATGGAGAAATGGAAATTTTCTTACATGCAATGACCCAGATTATCAATAAAAGTCTCTTTAATATGTTTTCATCTATAATATTGAATAAAAGTCTAGAAGATCATGATATTGAGCCCCTCCCCCCCCAAAAAAACAAAAAAAATTATTGAGTTAGTGCTATAAAATTTAAAAAGTTTGCGTTGACAAGTGTGTAGAACCATGTCTTAAAATTATAATTGAGAGGTTATGGAAAAATATAAATAAGTATTTGAACGATCTTCTAATAAAAGTGATTAAAAATTCTTTATACCGCAACCTAGCTCTAACTATAGAAATAATGCAAAAAGTTGGTAGTAACTACACAAATTCTCCAAGAAAAAAATGGTGGACATTAAACAAATTTAAGAAGGGAACAAAAATAAAAAAATTTCAGTTTGGTTCTTACTTCACTCTTATCACTTCCATCTATAATGATACCTACATAAATATTCACAGTCATTCTTCAATACTTGTTGCATACAACTTGGAACGAGTTGTTGAAGCAACAAAGAGAAATGAAGATGAATATGATTATTATAGATAGGATGATGTAGAAAGATGTTAGGAAGATTTCATTTAGTATTATAGGAAAACCACAGATGTGATAATGCACTCATGACAGGCTGAACAAGATCACTTTAAGAAGGGTATTGGGAGAGGGGTCATTGGAGACATAAGTAGAGACAAAATATGATAGAAGATAGTCCAAGGGTATTTTTACTGCACCCCATCATTGAGTGATTTGGCCTAGCTTTGTTGAAGGGTGAGATTTTGATTGAATATCACCGGAAGTTATCTAGCTAGTATGCAGTTGGGGATTGAATTCATCTCTTGCGAATGACTTCTAAGCTTCATAGTTCATTTCTCCCAAGACCCCAAAGGGATTCAAGATCCCTATTGCATATTTCATGCTGCAGAAGTGAACATGATCAATGTTTTTATCCGATTTCCTTTGCTTGTTGATAGATTGTTCTACCCTGCTAGGGTAGAAAGGAAAATTTTGTTTGCGAGCAATTTTTTTTTGTGAGCCATAATTAATGTATATTAGTATTATCATATAATAATAATATATAATGATGTAATTTGTAATACATACACACACACACACACACACACACACACACACACACACACACACACACACACACACACAATTGAAACATTCTAAAAAAATGTCAGTAGTAGATCCATCATATTAATTTTAGAACAAAGTTTACATATCCTTAAAAATTTGCCTAAATAATTTTTTATTTAGATTCGTGAAATCCATGTATAATAAGAAAAATATGAAAAATAGTAGTTGTAATTGATGGAAACTTTTTTTTTAAATCACTAGTTAAAACTAAAAAATGTGAATGATTATTAATAAGACCTTCTAATTGTATCATGGATAGTGGAGCATGTGTGGATTCCATTTTGTGAGGTTACATCATTTATTTTGGGATTGTAAAATATTAAAATGCCATTTTGTCTATGATTGTAGAATATTAGATCATTCGATCTCCCAACAACATTGTGTTAGAAATAGGGAATACTGAGAGGGGGGGTGAATCAGTATTCTACAAACTTTCTCTTTTGCCCAATTATGGATATAATAGATTATCTTTATACATGCATAACATAAGAAGCTAAACAATATGCATAGCAATGGAAATAAAGAACTCATAACACATGATATGTTCTCGAGGAAACCCTGGCCAAGGGAAAACCCCGGTGGGGATGATACCCACAAAGATCCACTAATCAAAAGTATCCTGTTAAGGATGTTGACCCTGTTAGGAGTCTATTACAAGCATATAGTGTATCAGTCCTGATCAAGGGACTATAGGCCTTGTTAGAAGCCTCAACCCTATTAGGAGTTGTCAATACAAAATCTGATTACCAGATGAGTCCATTGCCCAAACAAGTAATGTACAATGTATACTCATTACAAAATGGATTAAGCTATATAACCTTATGCTTCTTGCATCAATATCTTTTTTTTGCTCTTACATTCGCATCATATCATCATGATATTACATCATCATCTTCTCTTCTTGCAATTACAATTACATATACACAAGTTATTAAAGATAATAACTTTACATGGTTGGGTTCCATATATCTTTAACCAAGAGTTAACATCTAGGATGTCATCCCTTTATATTGTTAAGTCATTAATTTGATAAACAAAATAATCCCTTAACTCTTTACCAATTTTGTCTTCTTATTCTGTCCTGTCGGCTTAACAATGTCTTAGGTAAAACTATCATAAATAATTCTGTACATGTTGTACTAACTTGCGCTCTGAGATGGGTCATCATTAGTCATCATAGAGTCTATGTTCAAGTGCGCAAGCACTGAGCTTACTCCAGTCAATGTCACGAACACAAGTTGTATCCTGGTGCACTAGTGAAAACACTGTCTAACACTTCGACAAATTTGCAATGCGCTCTGCTATACTTGCTCTCAATCCTGTGCAATCTTCATGTGGATCATATGTTGCCATAATGACAACATCTATGTACTCACTTCAACCAAATTGCCAACAATCTCCCCCTTTGTCATTGGTGGCAACATATGAGAAAATTGGCTAAGTGTACAAGTCAAAATCTCAAAATTGTATCAAAATTGTGGCCATAGTATAGAATATGTATACTATCCTTATAAATCCTCAAAATATAAACTCTAATACAATACTCCCCCTAAGAGTATCAATCCTTATCAAATATATCAATTTTCTGATTTAATATCTCTCCCCCTTTAACAACAATGACAAAATAAGGTAGGGAGGATTACAAAATTGTATCCCAAAAAAAATATTATACCTTCATTTTCTTATTAAAAAGCTGTTAGGCTTGCAACACAATCTGCAAAATCAGCTTTCATAGTTTGTATCTCCTTTTCCCATGAATTCTTGATGGAGTCTACCACATTGAGTAATGTGCTTAGTCCATAAGCTACTATTTGACAAGCTTGGAGGTTGTCAAATTTGAATTTCTGAAAGGATGTCTTAGCTATAAGATATTATTCTAATTTCTCTTCAATGATACTCAACTTCATAGAGATGTGTTCTCTCAAAAGAGTGACTCTCCTCATTTTTCTGTTCCTCTCATCTTGCAATATTCTTATTTCATCATAAAGCTTCTGAATTTTCTTTTCAGCATCACATACCTTCACATTAGGTCTAGAAAGAAGGTTACATTCATTTTGAATCTCAGCTTCCTTCAACTTGATCTTATGTTCCTCTTCTACTGTCAAAATCTCTGGTTTTGTACATTGTATGTACAATGATTTTCCTATCTCCAAATGTTTCCTCAAGTTCTTGATACAAATATCAAGACTACTAATATCATTCCTAATATTTTGACTGATGTTCAAAAGCATTTCAGCTTCATAAGCTGCTTGAGCTCTCACTTTTGCAATATCAGATAGGTTAGTGAATTCATTGTCAAAAGTGCTCATTACCTTCTTAGCTTTCTCCAAAGGGTCTGCCTCTATGATTTGTGTAGTTACAATGCTTTGTAACTTCTCAATAAGGTCCTTCAGACTCCCTTCAATATTTTTCACTTTCTTGTTCTCGCCAATGATTTTATTCAAAGAAGTGATCAGTTCCAACTGATCATCATCATCAACTTCCTTTCCTAAATCTTCAAACAGAGATCCAATTTCTTTCTTCTTTCCAGTCTCAGGGGTAAGAATGATGTCTTCTATGGAAGAAATGGGTGCTTGAATCTTAGTCTCCTTAGGTTCTTCACTAATAGATTTAGTCTGCTCTACTTCTTCAGTTCTATCTGGTTCATTAAGAGCCGAATTGTCAACAATGTTTGCTAAGTTCTTGAATACATTGTCATCAATATCCAAGGTGACCTTAGTACCTTCAATATTCATAGTTTCATCTTCAATGTTAATAGATGAAGGATAGGGAATATCCTCTTGTTGAGCTTCAACTGCTTGCTCTGCTGCAACCGATGGCTCTCCAATGCTTTTTGCCATGACCTTGATCATTGCCTGCTCTGTATCTGAATTAACTTCTTCATATCTACCTCCCATAATCAAAATGGTTGTCCTTTTGGTTCTCTAATGGATGCTAAGGGCCTTCAATATTTTCTCCAAGTGTTCATCATCTCTCACATCACAAAGCTTCTTCACAAGATTCTTTCTGATATTGGTGTCTTCTTCAGTTGCTCTCTACTTTCTATTTAGCAGTTTGGTGTACAACTCATCAGGTATTTGACCTTGAATAGAATAAAATTTATTTTTTGCCAACATCATATGCTTCACAATAGCATTCTCCAAATTAATTCTGTCTAAATAATCATAAAGGCTGTAGTACTTGTTCATTTTGGTAAAGTCTCCATTTTCAATAATCTGCTCATTAAGCTTTTCAACTTTAGGTTTCCAAGTTTTCTTCTTAATTGTAGTGTCATCACTTTTTACTTCTACAATTACTCTTGGTACTGGTTGAACTAAAGTCTTCTATCTCTTTCCTAGTCCAATAGCAATTTCTTTCATTCTCTTGCCAACTGTGGAGAAATTGGATCTAGTTGTTACATATTCCTTTCTGGTTCCTCTACTTTCACCTTGACTTGTGTAGGTTCTTGCTGTGCTGCACTAGATGACAAGGGTGGTACAATCAAAACTTCTTTCTATCCAATATCCCTGATTATTGCTACTATCTATTTTTCTATTAAGAATTCTTGTTCTGACATACCTGTATCTTTCAGTATTCTCCTGATAGTGCTGTCAACTCTCTTCTTAGATTGCTTCTCTTCAATTATAGCTTTTGTCGAGTTGAAGTTCTCTTCAAAAGTTCCAAATCTACTGCACTGAGTGTCCAATTTACTTTTAAGTAATCTGCCAACATATTCTTTTGTTTCAGCCTCAGATATCTCATAGCCAAGAGGGTTTATGAACTCAATTCTAGGTTCCACTGCTTCAATATAGGTAAAGTGAGTGTCAACTATAAAACATATATCATTCTTATACTTCTTCACAAGTGACTGTGGAATTCTTGATCTACTAGTTACCATGTTTTGAAATGTCTTCACTACTAACATAGCACTCTCATTTACTTTGTCAATAACATGTCTCAAATATACTGTATTTATCCTTTCCATAGCAGTTTGTCCATCATTCCAATCATGTGCAATGGTGTATGGAAATCTTCTCAATGAGTGGAAAAACATGTATGTAATTAAGGATGAAAATCTAAATTGTGCATACTTAGATTTCTTTATCTTCTCCAAGTTTTCAAATAATTGAATTCTCAGAATTTCACACATATCAATTGGCACTTTGTCAACACACATTAAATAGGCAATATGCACCATTCCAGCTACCATATCATCTTATCTAGAATTTGCACAAAAATTAGTTGTTAGGTACTTGCATAAATATCTAACATCATGTTGTTTGATCTTGCTAATCACAATTCCTTTGCCATTGTAGGATGAACCTGTTTTGTCTATGACTATTTTTCTCATTTAAAGGAATAGCACCAACTTTAGATAAACATGTGACTTCATGAATCAAGTCAGCTGTAATGTCTACCACTCTATCCTCTAGCCAAAACTTCCCATTGTGAATTCTGCTCAAAATGATCTTAGTGCATTCTTCATTGTCAAACTCATACTTCAAAGCATACTGAACAATCTCATTATCTTTCAAATGTTCATATCCTTGTTTTAATGACATGTCCTGATTGTAAATGTTCATATGTTCATTGGTAAAATCACTATCACTGACAGTTTCTAGCTTGCATCCAAGATAACTTCTCACATTTTCTAAGTGCAAAACTCCGTCTGGTATGGATGATAATGCTAACCTAGGATCATCTTCTTCCAAGGGTTCTACTGGTTCCCTCTTCATTCTAGGTCTGTTCTTATCTCTGATATTGTGAATTAAGGATACATCCATGACTACTTTAAATTCCTTATACTGATTCAAAGATTTGTCAAGATAAATACCTCAAGTTCATGATTTTAGGGCTTTCGTAGATTCGACGCTCAAATCTTTCACCAAATCATTGCAAAATGCTTCCAATCTCTATTTTTTGCTCTCCTAAACACTTCAATTCTCTTAGATAATCAGATAACATCGATCATAACCTTTTATTACTTCAATCTCACTTAGATCTGACATCGCATTCAATTCTTTTGCTGCTTCTTTCCAAAAAGTTGTTTCTGCTATCCTGCAAAACTTAAAACTTCTTGTGATCTTGCAAAACATAATATTTTCTTTTGCGCTCTTAACCATAGCATTAGTACATCATAAACTACCTTATATTAACTGTACAAGACTTAATTCATCGAAAATCTACTTCTATGTACTAATTCTAAGTTCCTAATCTACTGCAATTATCATAAATTAAGTGCTTTGAGCTAGGTCAGGTAAGGATTCATTCTTACCACTTGATACTTCACCTTTCTGATTACCTTCAATGTTGAATATGTCTCCTTGATCTGTGCCTTTAACAAACTTCACTTCATCTACATTACTACAACAACCTTTTTGTCTATTACCTGCATCTTCATTACTTCTTGCATGATTTCTAGGGTTAGGGTTAGGATGGAAAACTCCATTGTTCATTCTGAAAAACCTTGTTGTATGTCCAATCTTGTTACATATTTGACAAACAATTCCATTGTTCCCATATCTTGGTCCTTGCTAATTGATTTGTGATCTGGAGTTTCTAGCAATCTGTCCAATCTTGTTGCATCTATAACATACTACTTCATTTCTTCTATTCATATCTTCAGTAGGTCTCTTATCTACATTGTTATTATTCCTAAACATTCTACTACCATAATTATTCTCAATAACTTTAGGTCTTCTACATTCAATAGCACTATGTCCAAAACCATGACAATTATAACAATAACCATTAAGAGGTTTAAATTGTTTACATGTGCAATCTCTCTTCATGTGACCAATAGTATTACAACCAAAATATCTACCTTTGAATTCTCTTTGCATACCTTTTGGTGATTCTTCTTGGTTTGGTGGTTCTTCTCTTTTAGGTGGTTCTTCTCCTTTAGGTGTGTCCTCAAATTTGTTGATCTTATCTGACTTTCTCTTATCTATGCTTTCAGATTCTTTCAGATCTGGTTCCTTGCTTTCATCATTTGTTCTGAATATATTAAATCCAAATCCAGTTTTATCATAGGATGGTTTTCCATAAGATACTTGTTCATCGATCTTCTCACTATTTGAATATAGCCTTTCAAGTTATTGTTTGGATTGAGTCAATTCACCTTTCACAATCTTGTTGTATTTCTCAAGTTTTGCATGCTGCAAGTTTACTTTCTCAAATTCAGATGTTACTTTGCCATGTTTAGATTTTAATTCTTCATTCTCAATCTTCAACCTTTCATTCTCAGATCTCAAATTTGCTTCATTTTTGTCATTTCCATCTTTCAAACTAAGCTTCAGATTTGCTATCTTCAGTTCATGTTTAAGGATCACATTTTCTTTTTCTAAGTTGTCTTCACAATCTTCAATAAGAATTTCAGTTTCCTTTCCAGATTTAAGATCTTCTACCTTGTTTTTCAGTTTCTCAATAAGGTTCTTTGCATCATCATATTTCCTTTTTAGAGTGTTTCTTTCATCAGTAAGCATATCAATCTGTTCAAGAGCTTCTTCAAGATTTTTTTGTAGTTGATCCATATCCATAGAGATCTTACTCAAGCTGCTAGGCTTTCCTTGAATGATTCTTCTCCGAGTAACTAAGCTCTGATACCAATTGTTAGAAATAGGTAATACTGAGAGAGGAGGGGTGAATCAATATTCTACAAACTTTCTCTTTTTCCCAATTATGGATATAACAAATTATCTTTATACATGCATAACATAAGAAGCTAAACAATATGCATAGAAATGGAAATAAAGAACTCATAACACATGATATGTTCTCGAGGAAACCCTGGCCAAGGGAAAACCCTGGTGGGGATGATACCCACAAAGATCCACTAATCAAAAGTATCATGTTAAGGATGTTGACCCTATTAGGAGTCTATTACAAGCATATAGTGTATCAATCCTGATTAAGGGACTATAGGCCTTATTAGAAGCCTCAACCCTATTAGGAGTTGTCAATACAAAATCTGATTACCAGATGAGCCCACTGCCCAAACAAGTAATGTACAATGTATACTTATTACAAAATGGATTAAGGTATATAACATTATGCTACTTGCATCAATATCTTTTTGCTGCTCTTACATTCGCATCATATCATCATGATATTACATCATCATCTTCTCTTCTTGCAATTACAATTACATATATAGTTATTAAAGATAATAACTTTAAATGGTCAGCTTCCATATATCTTTATCCAAGAGTTAACATCTAGGATGTTGTCCCTTTATATTGTTAAGTCATTATTTTGATAAACAAAATAATCCCTTAACTCTTTACCAATTTTGCCTTCATATTCTATCCTGTCGGCTTAACACTGTCTTAGGTAAAATTGTCATAACTAATTCCGTACATGCTGTACTAACTTGCACTCTGAGATGGGTCATCATTAGTCATCATAGAGTCTATGTTCAAGTGCACAAGCACTGAACTTACTCCAGTCAACGTCGCAAACACAAACTGTATCCTGGTGCACTGGTGAAAACACTATCTGACACTTAGACAAATTTGCAATGTGCTCTGCTATACTTGCTCTTAATCCTGTGTGATCTTCATGTGGATCATATGTTTCCATAATGACAACATCTATGTACTCACTTCAGCCAAATTGCCAACACATTGAATATGTCAAGTAGTAGTTTAAGTGCATATTAAGAACACACATTATTAGTTTTGATGCAAACTACAAATCTTAAGTGAGATTGAAACCTTAATTAAAGTAGGCATCTAAGTGTATATAAGTTTTGATAAGGTTGCACTTTTATTTGTTGATACAATTACTTAGAATCCACCAAATATTAAAGCATGTGTTATATGGAGGTATAAATATAATATCTTATATATCTATATAAATATATCTAAAAGTGAGTATGCTCATATAGATCCCTCTCACAAAAGTTACTGATTCTAACTTTTATCACATACATGATCTATTATGTTAAAACATTTAAAAAAACAATCTTTTTAAAAATTGAATCTCATTTATTAAAATCAAACACAAAGTTCTATAGTTAACCAATTTACAACCACTAGGATAGAGAATTAAAAAAATGTTCAATATTAAAAAATTCCGATCATATTTACTTAAATATAAAATTTTCGTCTACCCAAGGAAGCAACTAGTTTCCAAATGTATTATTTGGCTTCAGTAGAAAGTGGGAAATTTAATTAATAATTATAAAATTTAATTAAAATTTTTCCTATTTTCTTTCTTTTATACTGAAGTTTATTTAATGCAACTATTATTTGGAATTCCTAAAAACTATACATGTGCACAAAGAATACAATATTTTTTTTAAAAAGGTGAATGGTCAGTGATATATTTTATGCCAAAATTTCATGAAAAACACATTCAAAATAGACAATTACATTTAGTTTTTAATAGCTATTTTATTTCATACATTGAGGTGTTATAATATAATATTCAAATTAATGAATTCTACCAACAATATCAAAATAATGATAGTAAGAAAACAAATACACATTCATTATGCAAACTTTATAGAGAATGAGACTAGAGGAAATATCTTAGATAAAAGGGAAGGGGAAGAAAAAGGAGTATAAAACTCCTTTGTTAAAAGATCTTTTCTTGAATAGTTTGATCAACAATGATGATAATGTCATCCATGATCTTGAAACATTTTGTTCTACATTTTTTGTTGAAACACAATATTAAAATAACAATAAAAAATCCTAATCCAAAGCTCAATCCAATTCCTATCTCCCACCAAAAATGTTCCTCCCACTCTTGTTTACTCACATCTTCACCATAAATGTTTTTTGAAGGAGTAGATGAGCAAGTTATGTTGATTTGTAGTCCATAAAGATATCCATTGTTTGAATGACGTTCCATCATATGTTAACCATTGTGCTCCGTGTGGTATTCTACCTAAAAAATTATTACAAGATATGTTCAAATAACTCAAAAATGTGAGAGATTGTAGCTCTGCAGGAATATTTCCAATAAGATTGTTATCTAAAAGACCAAGTGACTCCAACTGCACAAGATTTGCAAATGAAGTAGGAATCTTTCCATTGAGGTGATTTCTTGACAAATTGAGAATCCTTAGACCAACGAGGAATCCAATGTCCATAGGAATATCACTTGAGAAGTTGTTATTTGAGAGATCAAGACATCAGACCCATGCCAAAGATCTCACATATTCTAGAAAATGCCCTTTGTTGTTTATTACCATCTTATGTAAGTAAGGAATTAAGCTTGAGTTTGTATCCTGAAGGAAGAAATCAGCACCATATGCTTGAATTTGCCATTGCTCTCAAGTTTCTTAAGCTATTTGGAATAGTTCAAGATATATTGTTATCTGACAAAATCAAGACTTGAAGATTTTGTAATTTTGTCAAATATAATGTTTGTCCACCTTTGAATTTATTAGATCTCAACACCAAAATCCGAAGGCCAATTAACTTCCCTATCCAATTTGGGATGGTTCCTTGCATATTATTATATCCCCAATCTATAACCTCCAAAGAAGTGCAATTTTGAAGTGATAATGGAATTGACCCTTGTAGTTTGTTACCTCCTAATTTCAATGTTTTAAGACAAACCATTTGTCTTGATCTCTCCTTCCAAATGATTATTTTCTAGATTTAACACTTCTAGTGTTGATGAGCAATTCCCAAAACTTACAAAAATATTCCATGTGAGCTTGTTATTTGACACATCCAGAACCTCCAAGTGATGTCCTCCACAAATATAATTTGGAAAGGGACCAGTAATATTATCATTTGCAAGTGACAAATAATTGAGTTGTCTTTTGTCATTCTCACCATTTTTTTCTAAAATGATGCCATCAAATTGATTCTCAGACATGTCCAAGAATTGGACATCAGAATGAGGTGCAAATACTTTTCCTTGTAACTTATTATTATGCAAGTCAAGATTTTGAGCAGCAAACTTACTGAACTGAGAGAACAAAGGCCTTCCTCCAAATTGATTACAAGAGAGATTGAGTGTATTGAAGGATCCGAGATCCCACAACCAATCTAGAATATTTCCATTGAGAGAATTATTGGACAAGTCCAAATTTCTTATGGTTTATTGAGTTGATATGAAAGCTGGAAAATCACCATCCATATTAGAAGAACTCAAGTACAAGTATTTAATCTGAAACTTGGGGATCCAAGAGCCTTCAAATTTTACTCTCCAGAGATTGTCAGAAAGACTTAAGTGATACAGTTCTGTGAAATTTTCTAGTTGAGAGAGTAAGAAAGTGCCACTCAAAGAGTTATTTGAGAGATCAAGTCTGTGCAAAGATGAGAGGTTACCAAAAGTAGATGCCAAGCTTCCGTTTAATTGGTTTGACCCGAGCCGAAGATATCTAAGCTTTGATAGTCCAGTTAAAGAGGTCCATGGAATGTTGCCTCTTAGTGAGTTGCGCGAGAGATCCAACTCTTCAAGTTCAAGGTTTCCACTAGAATTTGGAAGACTGCCTCCAATATTATTTCTATAAAGATATAGCCTGGCTAATGAGAACATATTCCCCATAGAATCTGGAAGACTACCTTCAATATTGTTATAAGAAAGATCTAAGGCAGTCAATGAGGACATATTTCCCATTGAACTTGGAATCACTCCTTGCACATTTGAATCACGAATAGAAAGGATGTTTTACTTATTTGTTTCCACACATTTGTGAATTATTCCTTGAGATTAACAACTTTTTGAATAATTCCTATAAGCGAGTATGGGCAGGAGGAGGAGGAGCACCAAAAACATTTGTTTGGCCATGTTGTGAGAGGGTGTGAATATTGGACGGAAATGGGTGAGAATAGAGGAGTATTTATGAGAGATTTAACTTGGTCTCATACAAATTTCAGTCTTGAACGTGTGAAGGACGTGGACTTGTAATTTTCAATGAATCAGGAGATGAGCTTTCATTGATCTCTAAATTTCGAAACACCAATACAATCTATAAACTGTTCATGTATGTTATGTTGTAGATGAATGACAAGGAAATCATAAAACACGGTGGCCGCAATTGTCCCTCTCGCAAGGCCGTGTAAGATATGGTAAATTTAAGGTAATAATAACAAATTATTCTGGCATTTTTACTTGTACAAATTTAAATCAATTAGGTGGAAATATGGTAAGAGACTAAAATGAATTTAGAAATTTTAATAATCATTCTAAAAATCCATTTCAATGGCTCTGTGTATTGTGTATTTTAGGGAAGAATAGTAAGTTCATTTTAAAAAAATTAAAATTACACACGTGAAAATATGTCAATAAATGTGATAGGTTGATAACTATTGATTAATATTGATGTGTAAAATTATATTATGATTGCGAACTACGAACTGCGAATTTTGTGAACTGCGAAGCGAACTGCGAATTTTGCATGTGTGATGACTGAAGGGCTGTTGGATTACAGCCATGCTTCGGCGACAAACGTGGCTTCCAATTCCGGTAAGGAGGTCGACGGCGGTGGACAACTGGCTGTCCCCGCGCGTACGACCTCCCCAGGTGCTTCCTTAACATGCCCTAGCTTTAATTCCTTTGTCTTTTCGGCTGCTAACCCATCTGGCTCTGAGAATCCTCCCGTACCCCCTCTATCTGTTGCATTTAATTCATCTAATGCCAATGTTAATGGCAAATCCGCTCCTATTTTTAATGTCCCTCCCAAGAACAAAACGTTCTCGGAAGCGGTGGCTCCTGCAAGCTGTGTGGATGCCAAGGCTCGATTCGTGGTGGCTGATTCCAATGAGGCCACCTCACCTGGTAAGTCACCCTCGGCTCCTCTGATGCCCTTCTCCTTAGCTCCTAATCCGGAAATGATCGCTGAAATTGTTAAGGAAAAATGTAGACTGAAGGATACTGCTATCTTCTTTGCCGCGGTTGAAATAGATAAATGCCCTCCTCGCAAATTTCTAGATGATTGGTTTCAAAATTATTGGAACAGTAAATTAGGGTATCATATTTCTTTCTGTCGTCAAATCCAGAAAGGGTTATTTGTGTTATTTTTCACTAACCATGAATCTCAAATGGAAGTTTTGAAAAAATAGTACTCGACAGTTGGGTCAACCTCCTTCCGCACCTTGGACTGGTCTCCCGAAGCCGTCCATGAGGAAGTGTTGGCCCTTTCTGCTCCTAGGTGGATTTTAGTTAAAAATGTTCCCCCATTCCTGTGGAAGTTTTTACCTCAATTACTAGAACCATTGGGAAAGACCATCCGAATGGATGAAACTAATAGGCTTGTTCCGCATATGGATGCCCGTGTTCTTATCTCCCTTCTCCCTGGGAAAGAAATTCCTGCAAATTTATCTGTGCAGATTATGGAAGATACCTTTGTGTGCCCTGTTGAGATCCTTGGTGGCTTAAACGCTTGGTTTCTTTGCCGCAAAGAAGGCCATCTTAGAAAGGATTGCCCGATTGTTAGAAAAGTCTCCATTAAAGACACCATCCCGGAAAACCCTAATCCGCCCCCAAGTGCTCTCCCTACTGTCACTCCTAAGGTATCTTTTGCTGAACGTCCCCTCTCCTCTCAATCTTTGAAATTCATGTCAACTAATGATGGTTCTATCCCACCCGTTCCTCCCTTTGCTTTACAACCTTCCCCACTGTTGGTTTCTAGTAATGATGATGGATTTACTGTGGTTCGTAATAGGAAAAAATGGAAAGGGAGCAATGCTAGCAGCTCTCAGAAAAGGCATTTTGATAGAAACCCTCATGTCTGCTCCCCTTCTATTAGCTCCCTAGTTATTGAAATGATCAATTGTCCCACCCCTGATTTAGAATCTAATAAAAATGTTTCGAGTCCTCGAAAGCTTCCTCCTAAAGTCTTCAATGAAATCAGTGATGAATATGATCTTGAAATTATCCCTGCTATCCCTGTGATTAATGTCTCTCAGAATTTGTCTAATATTGATATGGACTCCTCTGACTATGAGGAAATCCCTAAGATTGATGGTCTTACCTTGAAAAGAAGAGGGAGACCACCTAGCTCTAAGAATAAACCTTCTGGGATGAGATCTGGAGATTGTGCTAACATGATCTCCCAGAATGTTGACAACGCGTGCCCTAAACTTAATGTTGTTTCTCAATGAATTGTTTGTCCTGGAACATTAGGGGTCTTGAGTCCCCAGATAGGAAATATGTTGTTAAGCGTTTACTGAATTCCTTTAACTCTGTTGACATATTTATGATGCAAGAAGTTAAAGCTACTGGTTTTATTCTTGAGAGTAACCTCAATTTTATTTGGAAAAATGCTGTTAAGCTCTTCTCTAACCACACTAGGGGTAGGGGAGGAATTGCTGTTTTGATTAACCCCAAATGGGGTAAATTTATCATTGAGAATGGTGTGTCCCCGTGTCAAAGGGTTGTCTGGTTTGTTATGAATCTTGGTAATAATCCTATTGGTTTTTGTTCTATTTATGCTTCTAATGATGTTAAGGAAAGGATATCTCTTTGGCATTGGTTGTCTTCTCTTCCGGATATCCCTTGGTTATTTGGAGGAGACTTCAATATGGTCGAGTCCCACTTGGATAAATCGGGAGGCGTTCCTTTTTGCTGGAAAGACAATGAGAACCAGCACTGGGCTAAGTTTGTTAATTCTAAGAACCTATACGATCCTCTTGCTAGTTGCCATAATACTCACCCCGGCATATGGCACACTTGGTGCAATTTCCAGCAAGGTCATGCTAGGATCTATTCTAGATTGGATAGATTTTATGGTAATAAAGATTCTGTTTCTTTCCTTCCTGATGATCAAGGTAATATTGTCCTGGTCACGGCCACTCCCCTTTCTGATCACCATCCTATCTTTACTCGTATCAATCTCAATCTGTCCCCGATCCGTAATGTGGGTAGATGTCCTAAATTTTTGCTTAACACCAATATTCTGAAAGATGAGGACGTCCTCTATGCCATTCAGATCATTAGGAACATCAATGCTTTCAGTCTTAATAATCTTTCTATGATTAATAAATGGAATGCTAATCTCCTTGCTTGGAGGTGTCTTCTTCAAACTTTAGGCTGAAAGTTTGCTAAGGAGTATAGGTTCAAGGAGAAAAATCTGAGTTCTGCTCTTCAAATTGCTGAACTTAATGCTCAAGTTGACTCTTCTAATCTGAATTATTTGACTCAGGTCATCGCTGCCAAGGATGCCCTGAGTAAACATCAACAAGTCAAAATTCAGGGAGCTAAAATTAGATCTCATGCTAATTGGCTCCATCATGGTGATTGTGGTTCTAAATTCTTCTTTAATCTGTTGAGACATAAGCAGGTCAAGGATTCTATTGATAGAATTGTTATTGACAATCAAGAAGTGTTTGATCCTGCTCTTGTTATTCAAGCCTTTGCTGATTATTATAGAATTCTCTTCACCTCTGAGGATACGGTTGAGCCTGATAACATTAGATATAATTGTAAAAACATCTTTCCCAAGAGATTGGATAAAGATGATATTGCCAACCTTTCTAATCCCATTTCTATTATTGATATTGAGAATGCTATTAAAGCTCTGAAAGATGATAAGGCTCCTAGGCCTGATGGTCTCCCTATTGAATTTTATAAAGCCAATTGTAGTTGGATTTGTAAGGATTTGCTTGATTTATATTCTGAAGCCATGGTCTCTGGTTCCCTTGGATCTAATATCAACAGGGGTATTATCAAGTTTCTTCCTAAAGATGGGGACAAATGTCTCATTAAAAACTGGAGGCCAATCACTCTCCTTAATGTTTCTTATAAAATTTTAGCTAAGATTCTTGCGCTCAGGCTGGTCCACATTCTTCCTAAATTTGTGAGTAATACTCAAACTAGATTTATTAAAGGTAGGTACATTTTGGAGAATTTAATTACTGGCTGGGAGGCTATGGATTGGGCTAAAAATTCTCATCAGAATGCCGCTATGCTTCTTCTTGATTTTGAGAAGGCCTATGATAGGGTCGAGTGGAAGTTTATTACTATGATGTTAGATTCCTTTGGTTTTCCTCCCTATTTTTGTAATGCTATTCAGATTCTTCTTAATGATGCCTCCGCTCAGGTTGAAATTAATGGTGCCCTCTCTGATCCATTCCCTCTTGGTAGGTCCATCAGGCAAGGTTTTCCTTTAGCTCCTACTCTGTTCGTTATCGCTGTTGAAGCTATGTTTTATATTCTTCAGGATAACTCTTTATCTCCCGATGTTAGGGGTATTTATCTCCCTAATAGTGATGAGCTCATTAACAGTCATTTTGCTGATGACTCTGCTTTGTTTTTTGAGCTTACAGATAAGAATTTTAACTCTTTACAAATTAAGTTGGACATGTTTTGTACTATTTTAGGTGCTCGAATCTCTAAAGCCAAGTCCATCTGTCTTGGATGGGATGAGCAGCCTCCTGATTGGTTTCCTCAATATGGTTTCCAATGGGGGGGGGGCTAACAACATTGTCAAATACCTTGGAATCCCTTTCTCCATTAAGCCCTCTCTTAAGGAAATGTGGTCCTGGATTAAGACTAAGATTGATAACAAACTTAATAAATGGCATAATAGGACTCTTTCTCTTGCTGGTAGGATTCAAGTTTGTCAAAAGTTACTGGCCTCCTGTAGTATTTACTACTCTTCTGCCTAGTTGTTTAATAATTATCAGATTGCTGAGATTTAGAAGGCCATTAGACACTTCCTTTGGTCTAATGGCAAGGGAAATAAAAAGATGCATGCTGTTAAGTGGGATTGGTGTCATACTGACAAGGTCCTTGGGGGGTTAGGGCTTAAAGACCTCAAATTACAGGGTATTGCACTTTCTACCAAATGGATCTTTCACTCTCTGGAGGGTGACACCCCTTGGAAAGTGCTGATCAGGCATAATATTGAAAAAGGCTTCCCTAAGAAAGCCAAGTCATGGAAGAATCTGCCTTTATTTGACCTTATTGTTGGGGAATTTCTGGTTACTGTTCAAGGTTCTGATGTATTCAAATCTATATGGCGAGCCTGGGAACATGTCTAAAAATTTATCACCAATAAGGCCTTCTATGATGACAAATTTCTCCATGGTGAAAGATCCATTTTGTGGAATTTAAAAGTGAACGATAAGCCCCTAGCCCTTTCCCAAGGATGCTCTACCAAGAATTGGGCTAAAAGAGGCATTACTCAATTGGTTGACTTATTTGATCAAGACAAGCTCATACCCTGGGATGATATTAAGTTTAAATTTAATATCCCTGATTCTCATCAAAAAACCTAAAATATGATTGTGCAAGCTTCCAAAGATCTTCCCTCAGTGTGTCAGGTGGACTCCCACAGCCATTTAAAAAGTAAGTGGCCGGATGGAGTCATCATGGCTAATCTTAAAGCCAAAAATATCTACAGGATTATTGATCATAATGAGAATATTGTTGAGCATGTTAACAAGATTTGGTATTGTACTTTTGATACTCAAGGCTGGAATAAATTCTTTGACATTCTTTGGAAAAGTCCTGTGGAGCCTAAATTAAAATGCTTTAAGTGGCTGATTTTACTGGATAGACTGCCCATTAGAAATGATAATGCTGATTTCTGTAATATTTGCAGGTTGCCTGAAACAGGTAGACACATTTTGTTTGATTGTTTATTTGCTAAAGAAATCTGGAAGCTATTTGGTATTGTTTATCCTATCAATGTTAATATTTTGGAGATTGTTACTGGTCATATTAATGGTGTTAGTAAAGATGCTAATTTTTTCTAGAATATTTTATCCTCTAACATTCTTTGGCAGATCTGGAAGTGCAGGAACGAGGAAAAATTTCAAGGTAAGCTGAGGGTTCTTGCTGAGTTTTTTCGAAAACTCACCTATTTTAAAATTTTTTTGCAGATTCAGACTACCATGATGATTGAGAAGAATAAATTGCGAAGGTTCTTAAAAGATGGGCACGCGACGTTCTTCTTCTATGAGCTGAAGAATGGGTATCAATGGAGGAGAACGCTTGATGATCTCCAGGTCTTTGGGCACACTTGCACAAGGCTTAACAAAGAAATTAGGAAAAATGTGAATGCCAGGAAAGAGGAGCTGTCTATGCTTTCCCAGATTCAGGAGCGGAAGAATATAGTTTGGATGGAAGGTCCCCTCGGATGGATTGCTTGGATGGATATTCCTCCTGATGATCTTTACTAGTGCTTCTTGTCCTTTTTCTATGTAATTATGTCTATATCTGGTTACTTTTGTGTTTTGCTAATCTGATCTTGGTTTGAGGCTGTGCCTCTCGGTGAACTCCATGTAAATGGTCCTTTTTTTGATCTCTCTATAATCAATAGAAAAAAAATATTTTGATTAATTTATATTTTTAATAATTTATCAATCCCTCTCTTAAAAATAATTATCAATATTAAAATTCTTAAATTCACATTACTAACTATATGGATTGAATGGTTACATACAACAAATGTATCATTATCTTTATAATTCAATTAAAATATATTTTTATAAATTTAATATTCTAAAATCATACCAATGAATTCATAAGATTTAAATTAATAAATTGAATGTATAAGAAAGTAGATTTAAATTTATTTAATAATTGATATTTTAAGAATTTAGATAGTATCATCAAATTCAATTTAAATTCAACCATCATATGGAATTAAAAAAAATGATTGTATAGACTAGTTTATGTTAAGTTCAAAATAAATGAAAAACTTGCAATTCTCATCCTTACAGATATCTTAATACAAAGAAAGGAGTTGATCTATAAGGATAGATTTTTTTTGTTTTATTTAAAATTTTTACCTTGATATTTTAAAATCATATTTGGAGAAGAAAAGAGTGTACTTTATGTATTTTTGTAATACCCTTTTTTATGGATGTATTCTAGTTAGTATACATTTTGTCATCTTATGGTGATTTGATGCTTAATTAATTAAATTTAATTCATATAATAAAGGTTAAAATATATTTAATAAAAATATTAAATAATGTCTGATTGAATATAATTGTTAAATATTGATGTTTGACTGATTAAAAATATTAATAATTATTTTAATATAAATTGAATGTGACTATGCTATAAGATAACCTTAACCATCATTAAATAACAAAATTAATAAGTAATAAAATGTTCATATTCAAAGGATAGCCCAGTTTACTAATAAACACATAAATAAAAGGAGTTCTAATAAAAACCCCCCGGACAAATAGCAACATTAATAACATATATAATCTAGAGAGAGTTATGCATGGCTAACAAATTTTATGTCGCATCAAATTGATGGAGCACATGGCTCCAATCATCCATCGAGAACTTGAATAGTTCCTTATAGTATGCTTCACTCTTAGCATCCTTTCCAAAACATTTTGTTGCATGAGAAACAAGGAAATTGTTGAACTATGCATCACATGAAGGCTAAATCTTGATGTACTCCCCATCTTCTTTTCCTGCTTGAGAATATTTATCATCAACCCTTTGTGTGATCAACTTCCTAAATGAAAAGAGACAATTTGTATACCTTAAGCCCACTAAAGAAACTTAAAACTAATCAAAAGGTATATTAAGTTAGATTACATGAGATATTGAGCTGCTAGTGTGTGTAGATTAATTCTTTGCTTTGATATTTTTGGTGGAGGCTTGCAAAGATTTGAATGAAATTTGACCAATCATATATGCAACTACTTGATGAGTTTTTTTTTACCTTATGCAGGAAGTAGAGAATGAGGATATTGTGCTCACTCTTGAAACTATTGTGGATAAATTTTGGGAAGAGATGACACCTTATGCCCTTGGATTATGCTACAACCTAGTTGGTACATTTTGATAGGCTATAAACATCTTTAAAATTATTCTTTCTCCCTTGGATAACTACATATGGAGAAATGGAAATTTTCTTACATGCAACGACCCAGATTATCAATAAAAGTCTCTTTAATATGTTTTCATCTATAATATTGAATAAAAGTCTAGAAGATCATGATATTGAGCCCCTCCCCCCCAAAAAAAAATCAAAAAAAATTATTGAGTTAGTGCTATAAAATTTAAAAAGTTTGCGTTGACAAGTGTGTAGAACCATGTCTTAAAATTATAATTGAGAGGTTATGGAAAAATATAAATAAGTATTTGAACGATCTTCTAATAAAAGTGATAAAAAATTCTTTATACCACAACCTAGCTCTAACTATAGAAATAATGCAAAAAGTTGGTAGTAACTACACAAATTCTCCAAGAAAAAAATGGTGGACATTAAACAAATTTAAGAAGGGAACAAAAATAAAAAAATTTCAGTTTGGTTCTTACTTCACTCTTATCACTTCCATCTATAATGATACCTACATAAATATTCACAGTCATTCTTCAGTACTTGTTGCATACTACTTGGAACGAGTTATTGAAGCAACAAAGAGAAATGAAGATGAATATGATTATTATAGATAGGATGATGTAGAAAGATGTTAGGAAGATTTCATTTAGTATTATAGGAAAACCACAGATGTGATAATGCACTCATGACAGGCTGAACAAGATCACTTTAAGAAGGGTATTGGGAGAGGGGTCATTGGAGACATAAGTAGAGACAAAATATGATAGAAGATAGTCCAAGGGTATTTTTACTGCACCCCATCATTGAGTGATTTGGCCTAGCTTTGTTGAAGGGTGAGATTTTGATTGAATATCACTGGAAGTTATCTAGCTAGTATGCAGTTGGGGATTGAATTCATCTCTTGCGAATGACTTGTAAGCTTCATAGTTCATTTCTCCCAAGATCCCAAAGGGATTCAAGATCCCTATTGCATATTTCATGCTCCAAAAGTGAACATGATTGATGTTTTTATCCAATTTCCTTTGCTTGTTGATAGATTGTTCTACCCTGCTAGGGTAGCGAGGAAAATTTTGTTTGTGAGCAATTTTTTTTTGTGAACCATAATTAATGTATATTAGTATTATCATATAATAATAAAATATAATGATGTAATTTGTAATACATACATACATACATACATACATACATACATACATACAAACACACACACACACACACACACACACACACACACACACACACACACACACACACACACACACACACACACACACACACACACACACACACAATTGAAACATTCTAAAAAAATGTCAGTAGTAGATCCATCATATTAATTTTAGAACAAAGTTTACATATCCTTAAAAATTTGCCTAAATAATTTTTTATTTAGATCCGTGAAATCCATGTATAATAAGAAAAATAGTAGTTGTAATTGATGGAAACATTTTTTTTAAATCACTAGTTAAAACTAAAAAATGTGAATGATTATTAATAAGACCTTCTAATTGTATCATGGATAGTGGAGCACATGTGGATTCCATTTTGTGAGGTTACATCATTTATTTTGGGATTGTAAAATATTAAAAGGTAATTTTGTCTATGATTGTAGAATATTAGATCATTCGATCTCCCAACAACATTGTGTTAGAAATAGGGAATACTGAGAGGGGGGGTGAATCAATATTCTACAAACTTTCTCTTTTGCCCAATTATGGATATAACAGATTATCTTTATACATGCATAACATAAGAAGCTAAACAATATGCATAGCAATGGAAATAAAGAACTCATAACACATGATATGTTCTCGAGGAAACCCTGGCCAAGGGAAAACCCCAGTGGGGATGATACCCACAAAGAGCCACTAATCAAAAGTATCTTGTTAAGGATGTTGACCCTGTTAGGAGTCTATTACAAGCATATAGTGTATCAGTCTCGATCAAGGGACTATAGGCCTTGTTAGAAGCCTCAACCCTGTTAGGAGTTGTCAATACAAAATCTTATTACCAAGTGAGCCCACTGCCCAAACAAGCAATGTACAATTTATACTCATTACAAAATGGATTAAGGTATATAAACTTATGCTGCTTGCATCAATATCTTTTTGCTACTCTTACATTCACATCATATCATCATGATATTACATCATCATCTTCTCTTCTTGCAATTACAATTACATATACACAAGTTATTAAAGATAATAACTTTACATGGTTGGCTTCCATATATCTTTATCCAAGATTTAACATCTAGGATGTCATCCCTTTATATTGTTAAGTCATTATTTTGATAAACAAAATAATCCCTTAACTCTTTACCAATTTTGTCTTCATATTTTGTCCTGTCGGCTTAACAATGTCTTAGGTAAAACTATCATAAATAATTCTGTACATGTTGTACTGACTTGCACTATGAGATGGGTCATCATTAGTCATCATAGAGTCTATGTTCAAGTGCGCAAGCACTAAACTTACTCTAGTCAACATCGCGAACATAAGCTATATCCTGGTGCACTGGTGAAAACACTGTCTGACACTTAGACAAATTTGCAATGCACTCTACCATACTTGCTCTCAATCCTGTGTGATCTTCATGTGGATCATATGTTTCCATAATGACAACATCTATGTACTCACTTCAGCCAAATTGCCAACAATCTCCCCCTTTGTCATTGGTGGCAACATATGAGAAAATTGGCTAAGTGTACAAGTCAAAATCTCAAAATTGTATCAAAATTGTGGCCATAGTATAGAATATGTATACTATCCTTATAAATCCTCAAAATATAAACTCTAATACAATACTCCCCCTAAGAGTATCAATCCTTATCAAATATATCAATTTTCTGCTTTAATATCTCTCCCCCTTTGACAACAATGACAAAATAAGGTAGGGAGGATTACAAAATTGTATCCCGAAAAAAATATTATACCTTCATTTTCTTATTGCAAAGCCGGTAGGCTTGCAACACAATCTGCAAAATCAGCTTTCATAGTTTGTATCTCCTTTTCCCATGAATTCCTGATGGAATCTACCACATTGAGTAATGTGCTTAGTCCATAAGCTGCTATTTGACAAGCTTGGAGGTTGTCAAATTTGAATTTCTAAAAGGATGTCTTAGCTGTAAGACATTATTCTAACTACTCTTCAATGATACTCAACTTCATAGAGATGTGTTCTCTCAAAAGAGTGAGTCTCCTCATTTTTCTGTTCCTCTCATCTTGCAATATTCTTATTTCATCATAAAGCTTCCAAATTTTCTTTTCAGCATCACATACCTTCACATTAGGTCTAGAAAGAAGGTTACATTCATTCTGAATCTCAGCTTCCTTCAACTTGATCTTGTGTTCCTCTTCTGCTATCAAAATCTCTAGTTTTGTACACTGTATGTACAATGATTCTCCTATCTCCAAATGTTTCCTCAAGTTCTTGATACAAATATCAAGACTACTAATATCATTCCTAATATTCTGACTGATGTTCAAAAGCATTTCAGCTTCATAAGCTACTTGAGCTCTCACTTTTGCAATATCAGATAGGTTAGTGAATTCATTGTCAAAAGTGCTCATTACCTTCTTAGCTTTCTCCAAAGGGTCTGCCTCTGTGATTTTTGTAGTTACAATGCTTTGTAACTTCTCAATAAGGTCCTTCAGACTCCCTTCAAGATTTTTCACTTTCTTGCTCTTGCCAATGATTTTATTCAAAGAAGTGATCAGTTCCAACTGATCATCATCATCAACTTCCTTTCCTAAATCTTCAAACAAAGATCCAATTTCTTTCTTCTTTCCAGTCTCAGGGGTAAGACTGATGTCTTCTATGGAAGAAATGGGTGCTTGAATCTTAGTCTCCTTAGGTTCTTCACTAATATATTTAGTCTTCTCTACTTCTTCAGTTCTATTTTGTTCATCAAGAGTGGAATTGTCAACAATGTTTGCTAAGTTCTTGAATACATTGTCATCAATATCCAAGGTGACCTTAGTACCTTCAATATTCATAGTTTCATCTTCAATGTTAATAGTTGAAGGATAGGGAATATCCTCTTGTTGAGCTTCAACTGCTTTCTCTGCTGCAACCGATGGCTCTCCAATGTTTTCTGCCATGACCTTGATCATTGCCTGCTCTGTATCTGAATTAACTTCTTCATATCTACCTCCCATAATCCAAATGGTTATCCTTTTGGTTCTCTAATGGATGCTAAGGGCCTTCAATATTTTCCCCAAGTTTTCATCATCTCTCACATCACAAAGCTTCTTCACAAGATTCTTTCTGATATTAGTGTCTTCTTCAGGTGCTCTCTGCTTTCTATTTAGCAGTTTGGTGTACAACTCATCAGGTATTTGACCTTGAATAGAATAAAATTTCTTTTTTGCCAACATCATATGCTTCACAATAGCATTCTCCAAATTAATTCTGTCTGAATAATCATAAAGGCTGTAGTACTTGTTCATTTTGGTAAAGTCTCCATTTTCAATAATCTGCTCATTAAGATTTTCAACTTTAGGTTTCCAAGTTTTCTTCTTAACTGTAGTGTCATCACTTTTTACTTCTACAATTACTCTTGGTACTGGTTGAACTATAGTCTTTTGTCTCTTTCCTAGTCTAGTAGCAATTTCTTTCATTCTCTTGCCAACTGTGGAGAAATTGGATCTAGTTGTTACATGTTCCTTTTCTGGTTTCTCTTCTTTCACCTTGACTTGTGTAGGTTCTTGTTGTGCTGCACTGGATGACAAGGGTGGTACAATCAAAACTTCTTTCTGTCCAATATCCCTGATTATTGTTGCTATCTATTTTTCTATTAAGAATTCTTGTTCTGACATACCTGTATCTTTCAGTATTTTCCTGATAGTGTTGTCAACTCTCTTCTTAGATTGCTTCTCTTCAATTATAGCTTTTGTCGAGTTGAAGTTCTCTTCAAAAGTTCCAAATCTGCTGCACTGAGTGTCCAATTTACTTTTAAGTAATCTGCCAACATATTCTTTTGTTTCAGCCTCAGATATCTCATAGCCAAGAGGGTCTATGAACTCAATTCTAGGTTCCACTGCTTCAATATAGGTAAAGTCAGTGTCAACCATAAAACATATATCATTCTTATACTTCTTCACAAGTGACTATGGAATTCTTGATCTATTAGTTACCATGTTTTGAAATGTCTTCACTACTAACATAGCACTCTCATTTACTTTGTCAATAACATGTCTCAAATATACTGTATTTATCCTTTCCATAGCAGTTTGTCCATCATTCCAATCATGTGCAATGGTGCATGGAAATCTTCTCAATGAGTGGAAAAACATGTATGTAATTAAGGATGAAAATCTAAATTGTGCATACTTAGATTTCTTTATCTTCTCCAAGTTTTCAAATAATTGAATTCTCAGAATTTCACACATATCAACTGGCACTTTGTCAACACACATTAAATAGGTAATATGCACCATTCTAGCTGCCATATCATCTTCTCTAGAATTTGCACAAAACTTAGTTGTTAGGTTCTTGCATAAATATCTAACATCATGTTGTTTGATCCTTCTAATCATAATTCCTTTGCCATTGTAGGATGAACCTGTTTTGTCTATGACTATTTTTCTCATTTAAAGGAATAGCACCAACTTTAGATAAACCTGTGACTTCATGAATCAAGTCAGCTGTAATGTCTATCACTCTATCCTCTAGCCAAAACTTACCATTGTGAATTCTGCTCAGAATGATCTTAGTGCATTCTTCATTGTCAAACTCATACTTCAAAGCATACTGAACAATCTCATTATCTTTCAAATGTTCATATCCTTGTTTTAATGACATGTCCTGATTGTAAATGTTCATATGTTCATTGGTAAAATCACTATCACTAACAGTTTCTAACTTGCATCCAAGATAACTTCTCACATTTTCTAAGTGCAAAACTCCGTCTGGTATCGATGATAATGCTAACCTAGGATCATCTTCTTCCAAGGGTTCTACTGGTTCCCTCTTCATTCTAGGTCTGTTCTTATCTCTAATATTGTGAATTAAGGATACATCCATGACTACTTTAAATTCCTTATACCGATTCAAAGATTTGTCAAGATAAATACCTCAAGTTCATGATTTTAGGGCTTTCGTAGATTCGACGCTCAAATCTTTCACCAAATCATTGCAAAATGCTTCCAATCTCTATTTTTTGCTCTCCTAAACACTTCAATTCACTTAGATAATTAGATAACATCGATCATAACCTTTTATTACTTTAATCTCACTTAGATCTGACATCGCATTCAATTCTTTTGCCGCTTCATTCCAAAAAGTTGTTTATGCTATCCTGCAAAACTTAAAACTTCTTGCAATCTTGCAAAACATAATATTTTCTTTTGCGCTCTTAACCATAGCATTAGTACATCATAAACTACCTTACATTAACTGCACAAGACTTAATTCATTGAAAATCTACTTCTACACTAATTCTAAGTTCCTAATCTACTGCAATTATCATAAATTAAGTGCTTTGAGTTAGGTTAGGTAAGGATTCATTCTTACCACTTGATACTTCACCTTTCTGATTACCTTCAATGTTTAATATGTCTCCTTGATCTGTGCCTTTAACAAACTTCACTTCATCTGCATTACTACAACAACCTTTTTGTCTATTACCTGCATCTTCATTACTTCTTGCATGATTTCTAGGGTTAGGGTTAGGATGAAAAACTCCATTGTTCATTCTGCAAAACCTTACTGTATGTCCAATCTTGTTACATATTTGACAAACAATTCCATTGTTCCCATATCTTGGTCCTTGCTGATTGATTTGTGATTTGGAGTTTCTAGCAATCTATCCAATCTTGTTGCATCTATAACATACTACTTCATTTCTTCTGTTCATATCTTCAGTAGGTCTCTTATCTGCATTGTTATTATTCCTAAACATTCTACTACCATAATTATTCTCAATAGCTTTAGGTCTTCTACATTCAATAGCACTATGTCCAAAACCATGACAATTATAACAATAACCATTAAGAGGTTTAAATTGTTTACCTGTGCAATCTCTCTTTATGTGACCAATAGCATTACAACCAAAACATCTATCTTTGAATTCTCTTTGCATACCTTTTGGTGATTCTTCTTGGTTTGGTGGTTCTTCTCCTTTAGGTGTGTCCTCAGATTTGTTGATCTCATCTGACTTTTTCTTATCTATGCTTTCAGATTCTTTCAGATTTGGTTCCTTGCTTTCATCATTTGTTTTGAATATATTAAATCCAAATCCAGTCTTATCATAGGATGTTTTTCCATAAGATACTTGTTCATCGATCTTCTCACTATTTGAATATAGCCTTTCAAGTTGTTGTTTGGATTGAGTCAATTCACCTTTCACAATCTTGTTGTATTTCTCAAGTTCTGCATGCTGCAAGTTTACTTTCTCAAATTCAGATGTTACTTTGCCAAGTTTGGATTTTAATTCTTCATTCTCAATCTTCAACCTTTCATTCTCAAATCTCAAATTTGCTTCATTTTTGTCATTTCCATCTTTCAAACTAAGCTTCAAATTTTCTATCTTCAGTTCATGTTTAAGGATCACATTTTCTTTTTCTAAGTTGTCATCACAATCTTCAATAAGAATTTCGGTTTCCTTTCTAGATTTCAGATCTTCTACCTTGTTTTTCAGTTTCTCAATAAGGTTCTTTGCATCATCATATTGCCTTTTTAGAGTGTTTCTTTCATCAGTAAGCATATCAATCTGTTCAAGAGCTTCTTCAAGATTTTTTTGTAGTTGATCCATATCCATAGAGATCTTACTCAAGCTGATAGGCTTTCCTTGAATGATTCTTCTCCGAGTAACTAAGCTCTGATACCAATTGTTAGAAATAGGGAATACTGAGAGTGGGGGGGTGAATCAATATTCTACAAACTTTCTCTTTTTCCCAATTATGGATATAACAGATTATCTTTATACACGCATAACATAAGAAGCTAAACAATATGCATAGCAATGGAAATAAAGAACTCATAACACATGATATGTTCTCGAGGAAACCCTGGCCAAGGGAAAACCCCGGTGGGGATGATACCCACAAAGATCCACTAATCAAAAGTATCCTATTAAGGATGTTGACCCTATTAGGAGTCTATTACAAGCATATAGTGTATCAGTCCTGATTAAGTGACTATAGACCTTGTTAGAAGCCTCAACCCTGTTAGGAGTTGTCATTACAAAATCTGATTACCAGATGAGCCCACTGCCCAAACAAGTAATGTACAATGTATACTTATTACAAAATGGATTAAGGTATATAACATTATGCTACTTGCATCAATATCTTTTTGTTTCTCTTACATTCGCATCATATCATCATGATATTACATCGTCATCTTCTCTTCTTGCAATTACAATTACATATATAGTTATTAAAGATAATAACTTTACATGGTCAGCTTCCATATATCTTTATCCAAGATTTAACATCTAGGATGTTGTCCCTTTATATTGTTAAGTCATTATTTTGATAAACAAAATAATCCCTTAACTCTTTACCAATTCTGCTTTCATATTCTGTCCTGTTTGCTTAACACTGTCTTAGGTAAAATTTTCATAACTAATTCCGTACATGCCGTACTAACTTGCACTCTAAGATGGGTCATCATTAGTCATCATAGAGTCTATGTTCAAGTGCACAAGCACTGAACTTACTCCAGTCAACGTCGCAAACACAAACTGTATCCTGGTGCACTGGTGAAAACACTATCTGACACTTAGACAAATTTGCAATGTGCTCTGCTATACTTGTTCTCAATCTTGCGTGATCTTCATGTGGATCATATGTTTCCATAATGACAACATCTATGTACTCACTTTAGCCAAATTGCCAACACATTGAATATGTCAAGTAGTATTTTACGTGCATATTAAGAACACACATTATTAGTTTTGATGCAAACTACAAATCTTAAGTGAGATTGAAACCTTAATTAAAGTAGGCATCTAAGTGTATATAAGTTTTGATAAGGTTGCACTTTTATTTGTTGATACAATTACTTAGAATCCACCAAATATTAAAGCATGTGTTATATGGAGGTATAAATATAATATCTTATATATCTATATAAATATATCTAAAAGTAAGTATGCTCATATAGATCCCTCTCACAAAAGTTATTGATTCTAACTTTTATCGCATACATGATCTATTATGTTGAAACATTTAAAAAAATAATCTTTTTAAAAATTGAAACTCATTTATTAAAATCAAAGACAAAGTTCTATAGTTAACCAATTTACAACCACTAAGATAGAGAATTAAAAAAATGTTCAATATTAAAAAATTTCGATCATATTTACTTAAATATAAAATTTTTTTCTACCCAAGGAAGCAACTAGTTTCCAAATGTATTATTTGGCTTCAGTAGAAAGTGTGAAATTTAATTAATAATTATAAAATTTAATTAAAATTTTTCCTATTTTCTTTCTTTTATACTGAAGTTTATTTAATGCAACTATTTTTTGGAATTCCTAAAAACTATACATGTGCACGAAGAATACAATTTTTTTAAAAAGGTGAATGGTCAGTGATATATTTTATGCCAAAATTTCATGAAAAACACATTCAAAATAGACAATTACATTTAGTTTTTAATAGCTATTTTATTTCATACATTGAGGTGTTATAATATAATATTCAAATTAATGAATTCTACCAACAATATCAAAATAATGATAGTAAGAAAACAAATACACATTCATTATGCAAACTTTATAGAGAATGAGACTAGAGGAAATATCTTAGATAAAAGGGAAGGGGAAGCAAAAGGAGTATAAAACTCCTTTATTAAAAGATCTTTTCTTGAATAGTTTGATCAAGAATGATGATAATGTCATCCATGATCTTGAAACATTTTGTTCTACATTTTTTGTTGAAACACAATATTAAAATAAGAATAAAAAATCCTAATCCAAAGCTCAATCCAATTCCTATCTCCCACCAAAAATGTTCCTCCCACTCTTGTTTACTCACATCTTCACCATAAATGTTTTTTGAAGGAGTAGATGAGCAAGTTATGTTGATTTGTAGTCCACAAAGATATCCATTGTTTGAAAATGACGTTCCATCATATGTTAACCATTGTGCTCCGTGTGGTATTCTACCTAAAAAATTATTACAAGATATGTTCAAATAACTCAAAAATGTGAGAGATTGTAGCTCTGCAGGAATATTTCCAATAAGATTGTTATCTAAAAGATCAAGTGACTCCAACTGCACAAGATTTGCAAATGAAGTAGGAATCTTTCCATTGAGGTGATTTCTTGACAAATTGAGAATCCTTAGACCAACGAGGAATCCAATGTCCATAGGAATATCACCTGAGAAGTTGTTATTTGAGAGATCAAGACATCAGACCCATGCCAAAGATCTCACATATTCTAGAAAATGCCCTTTGTTGTTTATTACCATCTTATGTAAGTAAGGAATTAAGCTTGAGTTTGTATCCTGAAGGAAGAAATCAGCACCATCTGCTTGAATTTGCCATTGCTCTCAAGTTTCTTAAGCTATTTGGAATAGTTCCAGACATATTGTTATCTGACAAAATCAAGACTTGAAGATTTTGTAATGTTGTCAAATCTAATGGTAGTCCACCTTTGAATTTATTAGATCTCAACACCAAAATCTGAAGGCCAATTAACTTCCCTATCCAATTTGGGATGGTTCCTTGCATATTATTATATCCCCAATCTATAACCTCCAAAGAAGTGCAATTTTGAAGTGATAATGGAATTGACCCTTGTAGTTTTTTACCTCCTAATTTCAATGTTTTAAGACAAACCATTGTCTTGATCTCTCCTTCCAAATGATTATTTTCTAGATTTAACACTTCTAGTGTTGATGAGCAATTCCCAAAACTTACAAAAATATTCCATGTGAGCTTGTTATTTGACACATCCAAAACCTCCAAGTGATGTCCTCCACAAATATAATTTGGAAATGGACCAGTAATATTATCATTTGCAAGTGACAAATAATTGAGTTGTCTTTTGTCATTCTCACCATTTTTTTCTAAAATAATGCCATCAAATTGATTCTCAGACATGTCCAAGAATTGGACATCAGAATGAGGTGCAAATACTTTCCCTTGTAACTTATTATTATGCAAGTCAAGATTTTGAGCAGCAAACTTACTGAACTGAGAGAACAAAGGCCTTCCTCCAAATTGATTACAAGAGAGATTGAGTGTATTGAAGGATCCAAGATCCCACAACCAATCTAGAATATTTCCATTGAGAGAATTATTGGACAAGTCCAAATTTCTTATGATATATTGAGTTGATATGAAAGCTGGAAAATCACCATCCATATTAGAAGAACTCAAGTACAAGTATTTAATCTGAAACTTGGGGATCCAAGAGCCTTCAAATTTTACTCTCCAGAGATTGTCAGAAAGACTTAAGTGATACAGTTCTGTGAAATTTTCTAGTTGAGAGAGTAAGAAAGTGCCACTCAAAGAGTTATTTGAGAGATCAAGTCTGTGCAAAGATGAGAGGTTACCAAAAGTAGATGCCAAGCTTCCGTTTAATTGGTTTGACCCGAGCCGAAGATATCTAAGCTTTGATAGTCCAATTAAAGAGGTCCATGGAATGTTGCCTCTTAGTGAGTTGCGCGAGAGATCCAAGTCTTCAAGTTGTTCAAGGTTTCCAATAGAATTTGGAAGACTGCCTCCAATATTATTTCTATAAAGATATAGCCTGGCTAATGAGAACATATTCCCCATAGAATCTGGAAGACTACCTTCAATATTGTTATAAGAAAGATCTAAGGCAGTCAATGAGGACATATTTCCCATAGAACTTGGAATCACTCCTTGCACATTTGAATCACGAATAGAAAGGATGTTGAGCTGGGAAGCATGCTGTACAATGAAGGAGAGGTTGACTGTGAGATTGGGGTTATCGGACAAGTCAAGGTACCTCAAGTGTGGAAGGCTTAAAACAGCAGAAGGGATGGAAGTGGAGAGATTGTAGTAATAGAGGTAGAGGGACACCAAAGATGTAAGATTTGAAATCCAAATGGGAAATGGCTGCTGACTAGTGAGGTAACTCATGCCATCAAGCTCAAGGTGGGAGAGTGAGGTGAGGTTGGCAAGAGGAGAGAGAGGTTTACTTGCCATATCAGACATGACAAGTGATGTAAGATTTGGAAGAGAAGCAACATCATCCACCACATCACTTGTTAGATTCAGATAGAGCATTCCAATGTGCTCCAACCCTCGCAGATTCCGCATCCAGGAACTCGACTGCATCATCTCCAGATCAGAATATCCAGAGATGTCTAGAAATGTCAAGCTAGACATATTCCCAATCTCTCTTGGAATTGGACCACTAAAATCATTGAAGGAGATGTCTAGAGATGTCAATCTAGACATGTTGCCAATCTGGCTTGGAATTGAGCCATTTAAATCATTACCGCTGATGTCAAGAAATTTCAAGGCAGACATGTTGCCAATTTCACCTGGAATTCGGCTAGTAAGCCTACAATTTTCCAAGCCCAAATGCGTCAATCTGGTGAAGGCCGGGAGATGTGAAGGGAAGGGAAGAGGGGACAGGTCAATATAGCTGAGGTCGAGGTACTCCAAATGCTGCAGTTGGAATAAAGCAGGGAATATTTGGCTGCTTGAATTCCTCACTACTGCTGACAAGTCATAACCAAAGGTGCTACTAAGATCGAGACGAAGCACGTGGCCGGTGCCCCTGTGGCAGGTGATTCCCTTCCAAGAGCAGCAGTATAACCCCTTCCACGAAGCCAACTGGTCATATGGATCGAGCAGCTCTTACTTGACCTGGTTGAGAACAGTTAACTCGTGAGAAGGGCATCCCCACCAGGAGGAGGAGAGCACAGGTGGCAGCAGCAGCAGGAGCACCCAAAACATTGTTTTGCCCATGTTTACAGACAGAGACAGAGCGTGTGAGAATATTAAGCGTGACTGCAGAGCATTGCATTGAAATGGGTGAGAATAGAGGAGTATTTATAAGAGTTCTTGTTGGGTGTCAAATGTGCCCTGTTTTCTATCATCCTTTCTCTCTGTTTTCCTGCTGCGCTCATGCAAACTTCAGTCTTGAACGTGTGGAAGACGTGGAGTTATAATTTGTAAAGACTTGAGTGTGTGGAAGATGTAGTGTAAGAAAAGTGGTCAAAGTCTTGGGAATGTACAGCTATAATTTTCAAAGTCTTTGTGGCGTGTGGATGAATTGTAGGCTTGGAAATGATGGCACCTGGGTGCAACATATTGGCACCGTCGAAAGCCGTGCCGCCAATGCCTTGCCCTTGTCCATGCTCATTCTCCCATTCCATCCACATAGCCTCGGAAGACGTTTAATGAGAATGTATTTTTAACTGCAACTTCTGACATGCACGACTGTGTAGTACAATAGTAGAATTAAATTAAAAACTTTTAAAACATCATCTTTGTGGTATTATTATTCTTCTAAATAAAAAAATTATTAGTCCCTGCCTATATATATATAAGTAGAAACTAATTTCTAAAAATATTTTTTTTTACAATTCTAAAGTTTAAAACTGTTTTATTTTTAAAATATTTTTGTAACCATTAATTCTTTTTCCCTATTGACTACTCCCAATTTAGTTGGGGGTTATATTATTTTTTTAATTCAAAAAATAACAAAAATCTCCTGCCTTTCTCCGGAAGCTTCGTTGGTTCCTGTTTTTGCTGCAATCCTTTGGAAGCTTCGTGTGCTTTTACTGTGGGCTTAAGAAGACAGTGAACACTGGCATGAAATGAAACATGCGATTGAATCATAACACCATTAAAACTTATAATGCTGCTATACATTTCAGATTTGTTTCGTCAATTCAACTTATTTTGAGAGTTTTCTTACAAAATCCATTTATGTGAACTTTTTGCAACCTTTCTTTTATATACAGCTGCAATTTGTTTATACTTCGTTCCTCTCTGCATTTCAGCCAAAGCAGTTCACGTGTGTTGTGTATGCTCCCACATTTCACAGGCAAAGAGGACTTTGGCAAAGGTTTTTGGAATTTGTCCTTACACCTGCATAATAAACATTTTCTTGAAAGTTTCTAAAGCTTTTCACCAAATATCACAGCAATAATTGAATGTTCTTTCTTTCACATTTTGCACACATGTCTTCCAGGGCAGCTAGATCTTCATCGTCTAGAAACATCCGTTGATTTCTCTGCTTTGATACCCAGGAAGCACACCTATGCAACTTCTACAATTCTAACTAGTGTCTAAATAATTAAAATTTAGGACATCTTCAAATGTATGCAGCGATCAATTTAAACCAACACACTAAGTGCACCAAGAACAAAATGCTATCAATGTTATTATATCTTTCCAGGTGCTTCATTAATCCTACAACTTGGAGAGCTTCCACATTAAATCCATTTTGAGCATAGCTTGCAACCATTCCAACTCACACTCTTGCATTGATGAGAAAGGAAAATGAAAACAACATGCAACCATAGAAAATCGATCATGAATTGGGGCATCGCCTTCACTAGAAGGATGCTTTCACAAATCATTTGTTGATGCCTTCAAAACTGAATGTTGACTAGATCGGCCCAACTTAATAATGTCATTTTCTCAAATTTATTTTTTGTTGAAGCGATTTGGCGAAGAACTGCCTTAAGGGCGAGATCTACAAGAGAAAAATGACTCGCTAAAAATAAAATACCACCGATTCATTCAAATTCAAGAGAACCCAATCAATATATTTCGTGCATTTCAATCTATTCATATATTGAAACAAAATGTTTGATGAAGTATCTAGAGAGCCCATCAATGGTGTCTCTTCTATGAAACAAAACTAGGCTAAAAGAAAAAAACAAAGTTGGACATAGCTGAAAACCCTAACCCTATCCATGTAGAGGAAAAATTTAAATATTTTCTAATTTGTCATGTTATATTTTTTCCTTGAACCCTCATCACGATTTTCCTCTCAAGAAAAGAATTAAAAAGTTTCTAAGGTTTTCTTTTGCAATTTTGCATTTTTATATTTGTACCAGAACACCGCAAATCATAAGCTTTTTTCCCCTCATTTATCGGATATGAAGACGAGTGAGGGCAATGTCTAAACAACAACCTTATTCATTAAACAATTGTGCACTAGCCTCAAAGGCAGGAACTCCAGCTCAACCAGAGCTCTTGTTTATATTTAAATATTTATTAAATAGTTTAATATTTAAATATTTAAATTTCTTTTAAAAATATAAATATTTTAAAATCTTATATAATTAAATATTTTTTAAATTTTGTATTCTGAATATTTATATTTTTTATATTAATTTTTATTTAATATTTAAATATTTAATTAATAATTAAATATTTAACTTTTTAAAAATATAAATACTTTTAAATATAATATAAATGAAATATTTTTACAGTTTTTTATTCTTGATATTGATATTTTTTACTCTAAATTTTTTATTTAATTATTTAATATGCACATATTTAAATTCTTAAATATTTAGTTAATAGTTAAATATTTAAATCTTATAAATTAAATATTTATTTCAAAATGATATAAAATTAAGTATGCAATTTTAAACAAGTTTATGTGTAAAAATATTGATTAAAAAATGTGTAGATAGAATTTATTTATTTAAAATTTATATTATTTTAAGAAAAAATTAATTATAAATTAATATAAATTTTATATTAAATTTAATTTATTAAATAAATAAGTAATCAATCTTTTTATTTTAATTGATAGGAATAACATTTAGATATATTTTTATTAATATGTTTATATTGATGAAAATTTTAATATATTAGATAGTATGGAGATGATATTAGATCAATTGATTTCTTACATTTATGTTTATACTAACATATTATAAAATCCAACAAAAAAATATTTTTATATATAATACATATTATATTTTAACATATTTACAATTTCTAATTATTGTAAATTAATAATATAACATAGTTATATTATTAACATATTTAAGATTTCTAATTATTATTGTAAATATTTTTAAGAATTTTTTTTAAAAAAAAATCAGAATAAAATAATTCAAAATTAATAAATTATAAATAAATTAATATAATTTAATTATATTTTATTTCTTTTATAAATATAATATAAAAATAGATATATAATATAATTCAAGAAGTGTTATTTTATGTTATCTCATCTAACATTTGATGGGCATGGAGTTTATCAAGTGTAATTAAATAAAACTGTAAAAAGAAGATTTAGAAGAATTTTTAAGGATAAACGATGTTAAGATTTTACAATAAATGTAATTTTTTATGTTATAAAATTATTATTTTTAATTTGAAATTAAAGTGAAGATTATCATAAAAATTTTTTATTTTTATTTTATAATTATTATTTTAAATTATCTCATTTTAATTTTAATTTTTTTAAAATAAAAATGGCAAGAGCCACTAAAATATTTATTTTGATTTTTAAAATTAATTTTCTTCTAAATTTTTTTTGCAATAATAGTTAGAAATTTGAAAAATGTTAAATATAACTTATTATATTATTAATAAATTCTTTATTTATATTTTTAGAATATAGTGATAAAAGTAGTGTAAAATCAATTGACTTAATCTTATCTCTCATTCTACCTCTCTAGTATCTTAAATTTTTATTAAACATATATCTAATTTTTTTCATTATCTAAAAAAAATTACTGTATATAAAATTAAAAATTTAGAACAATATATACATAATAATAAAAATACATCCAAAATATTTTTTACTTTACCATCCTAAAAATTTAAAATTTATCACAATATAAATATAATAATAATAAGTTATAATAAACACTATAAATATATCGTATTAGATAGGATAAATCATAAACTAAAACTTAAAATATATAAAATATATAGGAAAAGTTTGAAAAAAAAACTAAGTGTCCAATTGGTAAGATATGCGTTTACGATTTACTATGGCTTTCGAGGGTGCAAATATGTTGCACTGTAGGATGGCCCTACTTGTTAAGGTAGAGGGCGTGAGGGAGAAAGTAGCCCTACTCTTGCGTAAGAGGAGTGTCTACGTAGCAACATATTTGCACCTTAGTAAACAAAATATGTTAGCAACATGTATGTTAGTCTATTGTATTAATGCGTGTTAGTAATTTGCAAACAAATACAATACACTAACACACATGTTGCTAACATATTTTGTTAACAACATATTTTGTTTACTAAGATGCAAATATGTTGCTGTCTAGACACAACCCAAAAGTCTTCAAGTGTGGAAGATGTAGGGAAACTATTGAATTGGTTATTTTCAAGGTTTTGTGCACATGAACAGGAACACCATTGATTATCAAATTAAGATGTTGACTCAAATTCAGGAAAAGAAAAATATTGTTTGGATGGAAGGCCCAGGTTAACTCTTGTTTAAATTTTGTATATTCTGTTAACTCCGTAGACTCTAGGGGGCGAGGCTAACTCTTGTTTAAATTTTGTATTTGATCCCTCTATAATTAATACAAAAAATTATCAATTTAAATTTTAAATTTTAAATTTTGAATATATTTTTTGAATTTTATTTTTTTGATCGGTAAAAGGCCGAAGCCCTAAAATTTTTTATTATTTCAAAAATAAAAGTTTACATACAGAACCCTGCTCAGTGCAGGTGCTAGTAGGAAAGAGCGGGGTTGAGAAAACCTCTAGCCACGCCTGGGACATAAGTCTGGATACTGATACAATGCTTCATGGGCATTCCCATGACTCGATAGAATTCAAGATTTGATATATACATCCTCTTTAGTGGGCATACCCACTGTTTGATCTTGTCTAGGATAGACTACCACCTAAAGGTATATAATTCTTCCTTATAATTTGATTACATGCTTGATTTCCGCCATAAATAATTGAAAATTGATTTGTAACTCCACCCTTTATCCTTGGGAGGAGAATTGATCTTGGCATCATTGATGTTCATCCTGCAAGATAACACAAGGGCCACAAAACCTTTCCTATCTACAAGGTCAGTGTTTCAAAATAAATTGAAATGATATAAAGCATTCTTGAATAACTTACAATAAATAAAGCAAGGAATACTTGAAACAATGTACCTAATTATTAACCAAAACATCTAAGAATAAGTTAAGAAATCCCTAAAAACCATAAATATTGAAACTCCCTACTATCTCAGAGCCATTTATACTAATCCTTACACCCCTGTTATTTACAAACTTAATGCTAAGACTCAAATTCTCATTAGATCAATACATTAATACCAACATACATAGGATATAGCCCTGCTTAGTAATCTTAGATAGAGACTATCAACATGTCCGGTAAAATGACAATAAGACTTCAAGAAAGACCTACTAAAATTAGCCATATCCGGACCTATTTGTCTAAGATAATAAAACCCAACTGCATCATTCATTATAGACAAACCAACCTTTTACCTTTAATCATAAGATTTGAAATTATACCTTCCCTACACATCAGTGCTCCACAATCATAAGATTAATAGAGATAAACATATATGTTGTTGATATCACTACAATTTATAAACCTTACAGGGGAAAACATAAGCCATTTCCAGCTACAGTAATGTACTCATTAAAATTGTGCTTCATGAATAATAGAGTATAATCAGCATATATATCACCACAGACCTCGCCAGATTTGAATGACAAGAATAAGCATTCAGCAGCTGTATATATACATATATATAGAATGCTACATATATGAACATATACCATCCATATATATGTACAGGGATTATGTATAAATATATTTATACATATTTATACACATATTAGTAA